>JABUQX010018348.1:0-20000 GCA_015478945.1 Trachelipus rathkii
CAGTGTTTGAACGTTCGAATCGGTGAATTGTTTAACCGTTTTCGCATTTATCGTGACGCTTTCGCGTTTTCGTGCGCCGCTTCAAATAATGTAATGTAATGTAATAATAATGTAATAATGATAATAATGTAATGTAATGTAATGTAATAATAATAATAATAATAATGTAATGTAAATAATAATGTAATGTAATAATGATAATAATGTAATAATAATGTAATGTAATAATAATAATAATGTAATGTAATAATAATAATAATAATAGATAATAATGTCTTAATGTATTTATTATAATGTAATAATAATAATAATGGAAGACGAATGTAATCTAATGTAATGTGATTATAATGGATGATGATGAAATATTGATGATGATTATGATTTTGATAGTGATTATTATAATGATAATGATAATGATAATGATATAAATAATGATAATGATGTGATAATGATAATGATAATGATAATGATAATGATAATGATAATGATAATGATAATGATAGTAATAGTATAATAATAATAATATTAATGATAATGATAATGATAATGATAATGATAATGATAATGATAATGGTAATGATAATGATAATGATAATGATAATGATAATGAAAAGAAACAATAATATATAATAATTTTTATATTAATGATTTTAATAATTATAGTGATAAAAAATAATATTAATAATAATGATAATGATACTGATAATGAAAGATAAAAATAATGATAATAAATGGCCAAAACTGATTCTGTGTGATAAGAAGTTGGGTGGTGGTGGTGATAATGATAATGATAAGAATCTTCTTCCTGGGGAAGCCAGACCTTCAAAATATGAAATTGGTGAAATAATGATGATGATGATGATGATGATGATGATGATGATGATGATGATGATGATGATGATGATGATGATGATGATGATGATGATGATGATGATGATGATGATGATGATGATGATGATGATGATGATGATGATGATGATGATGGTGTTGATGATGATGATGATGATGATGATGATGATGATGATGATGATGATGATGATGATGATGATGATGATGATGATGATGATGATGATGATATTGATGATGATAATGATAATGATGATGATGATGATGATGATGATGATGATGATGATGATGATGATGATGATGATGATGATGATGATGATGATGATGATGATGATGATGATGATGATGATGATGATGATGATGATGATGATGATGATGATGATGATAATAATAATAATAATAATAATAATAATAATTATAATAATAATAATAATAATAAAAATAATAATCTAAATAATAATAATAATAATAATAATAATAATAATAATAATAATAATAATAATAATAATAATAATAATAATAATAATAATAATAATAATAATAATAATAATAATAATAATAATAATAATAGTTAATCAATGAAAATGAAAAGTATTTATTAATGGAAATGAGGGGACATGTTTGTGGTCCGTAACGATTTCTTAGGTCAAGTGGCTGTTCCTCATACATGTATAAAATATTTAGACCAGGGACTTAAATGTAAGGTTTCCAAGTTTGCAGATGATAGCAAATTGGCTACCTCAATAAGGAATAATGATGGATGTATAAAGATTTAAAAGATAAGGAGGAGCTGTAATCGTTGATGGGATGAGCAGGTTCATTCCTTCTTCAGCTAAATTTTTCTTTCCTCATTCATTCCTTCTAAAACTAAATCTTTCTTTCCTCATAATCAATGGTTCGATCGTGCTTATTCTCTGGCCATTCAGGCTAGAGACAGTGCCTATCAGGTGTGGAAAAATTCTCGTTCTCCTATCACTCTCACTAATTTTCATTCAGCTAGAAATCGTTGCAGGGATACTCTTCGACGAGCAAAGCTGGCTTTCATCAAAGGAAAGTGCGCTAACCTCCTTGGTTCTCCTACTGACAAATCTTTCATCTCTAGCAACTTCTGTAAAATCTGCCTTTCCCCCTCTTATTCGATCTGATCATTGTGTTGCTAATTCTCCAACTGAAAAGGCTAATCTCTTCGGCCCCTCGCTCTAACTATATTCTCTATGTTTCAATACTACCACTTCCCCTCCCTCAGTGTTGGAAGCTCTCACATGTCAAACCTATTCCGAAAAAAGGAAGCCGCTCTGATCCTTTTAGCTATCGCCCTGTAGCTCTCACTTGTATCTATCTAAGACCTTTGAAACCCTTCTCAACTCACTTAGATCATCTGGAAACTCACTCCGATCGCCAGTACGGCTCTCGTTGCACGAAGTCTACTGGCGATATACATTCCTAGCTAACCGATTTATGGTTTCGCTCTTAGGAACTACAGGGGAGACTTAGGTGGTGGCGCTTGACATATCAGCATTTGACCGAGTATGGCACGTCACTGCTCTCCAAGCTCCCCTCCTTTTGATTTCCTCCTTCTCTTTGCTTACTTATATCAACTCTCTTTCAAATCGCTCAATATCGGCTGTTGTTGATAGGGCGACTTCTTTTCTGTCAATAGTGGTGTTCCTCAGGGTTCTGTCTTATCTCCTACTTTATTCCTACTTTTCAATAACTGATCTTCTCACCTGCACCTCTAACTCTATCCATTCGTATTCCGATGACTCCGACCCTTCATTCTTTAACTCATATCAATTCTACTCCTACTTTTACTTCTGGAATTGCCTCTCTGTCTTAATCTTTCCGATTTTATTCTCGCTGATGGATAGAAATAACTGTGAAAATTCAATTCTTCAAAAACCCAACTTTACAAATCTCCTTCTCCAAAATACCTTCTAACTTTCCTGTCTCTTTCAACGGTTCTGTCGTCTCTCCTGTTGACAATATAAACATCCTTGGTCTTAACATGAACAAAAAAATGTCTTGGAAACCTCACATCACAACGGTTGCTAGGGCGGCCTCAAAGAACTGGAAGTTCTGTTTAGACTGAGACTTTCCTCCTTTTCTCTGTTGCTCCGCTATACAAAGATCTCATCCGCCCATGTATGGAGTACTGCTCTCATATCTGGGGGGGGGCTCTGGTTTCACCCGGCTTGATAGGGTCGAGTCAAAGGCTTATAAACTGTTCTGCAATTTCCAGTTCACTTGACCCTCTATCTTTGCGAGGCGATGTTGGTGCTTTATCTCTATCCTATAGGTACCGCAGAGGCAAGTGCTCGAGGGAACTTATCACTCGCGTACCACCACCTTTACGACGCCTTCGTAGCACAATAGGTGCTGTATCTGCGCACGAGTATTGTGCTGACATTGGTAACTCCAGGCTAGTTTGCTGTGGGGCTTCCTTCTTTCCCACCCCCTCTGTTTTTTGGAATTCTCTTCCATCTTCTGTATTTCCTACTGAATTTAATCTTCTCACTTTAAAGCCTGCGTCTGTGCTCATATGCGTAATTTGCCCTAGAGCAGGGGTTCCCAAACTGGGTGCCGCGGCACCCTGGGGTGCCGCCAGCGTGTGTCAGGGGTGCCGGCACATTTTTTCAATTTTCACTAAAATTTTGGAGTTAAGTAGTACAATTCGTTTTTATTATATGGCAACACCATTATTATGCATCGTCTACTACTCGTCAGCCAATTTGCTTGTAGTCACGTAGTGCGCTTTATCTCTTCAGGAAGATTCATCTATGATGGAGAGAATTTCTAAAAATGAAAATGAAAAAGCAATTGAAGCTTCATTTATTGTCAGTTTACATATTGCAAAAACTGGAAAACCGCATACTATTGCCGAGACATTAATTAAACCTTGCCTGAAGGATGTTGTTAGTTGCATTTTAGGTCCAGATATGGCCAAGAAGATTGATACTGTGCAGCTATAAAATAACACTATAAGTATGCGAATTAACACAATTTCAGAGACAGTCGAGAAAGAACTTATAAGAAGATTGAAAACGTGATTTTTTCAGTATACAGCTTGATGAAAGTACCGATGTAGTGGGACTTGCTGTTCTTTTTGTGTTTGTGAGGTACCCATTCGCAATGCAAATAGAAGAGGAACTTTTGATGAGCGAAGTGCTTGAGACTTACACCACTGGCGACGAAATTTTCAATGCTATCGACAAATTTGTACAGGAAAATGGTTTGGAATGGAGCAAGTGTGTGGATATTTGCAGTGATGGAGCGGCCGCAATGATTGTAAAAACGAAGGGAGCAGTGTCTAGGATGAAGCAAGTGGCAGAAAATGCCACCAGCAGCCACTGTGTCGATACATCGGCATTTCCTGGCAAGCAAGAAAGATGCCACAAGATTTTTAAAAGCCGTACTTGATGATGCTTTGAAGATAATTAATCATGTTAAGAGCCGCCCGCTTCAAGCACGCCTTTTTAAACTTACCGCCGAAGATATGGGTATGGCTCACTTCCATATCTCGCTGCACACAGAAGTGCGGTGGCTTTCAAGAGGAAAGATTTTAGCCAGACTGTTTGAACTAAACGATGCATTGGTGGTCACATTTACAGAGCAGTCTTTTATTCAAAAATTAACTGATGTCGATTGGCTGCTTAAATTGGGATACCTTTCCGACATATTCGAAAAACTAAATGAAACCACCACATCTCTCCAAGGGAAGGGAGGAGCACAATTAGACAAAATAAAAGGCTTGCGCAAATTTTTTTTATTTTTTGAAGCGTGTGTTAAGAGCAGAGACATCCAACTTTCCTCGGTTGCAAGAATTTGTCAAAACAAATGAGATCCATCTTCAACCGAACTTCCTCGAAATTATTACTGCCCACATGGAAGGTTTGGAAAAAAAACATTGTTGAGTATTTTCCTGATATTGATTCTGAGGATGTCTACAGCTGGATGACAAACACATTTTCGTGTGACCCGAGACGTAAACCTACTGGGATGACAAATGAAGCTTTTCAAAATCTGCTGGACATCAGTGAAGACCACACTTTGAAACTTAAATACCAAGAAGGGGGCCAAGAAGAGTTATGGATGCAAGTGTATGCAAAAAACAATGCTGTTGGCAAGATTGCATTAAAAAGACGTGCGTTTTAATTCCACTTATCTATGTGAGTCTGCATTCTCAACGTATGCTTACATAAAAAACAGATACATGAGTAAATTTTCAGCGTCAAGTGATTTAAGTGTAAAATTGACAAAACTTCCTATAAACTTAAAGAAAATAATGAAAAATTCATTAAAACCGTTTCATTCTTCACATTAAAGGTAAATGATCATTAAATTTGCATTGTGTTTTCTTGTTTTCCTAACCTAAGACTAAGTACTCAAACCAATTTAAGAGTAGGTGTGCCGCGAATTTTTTTTAGCACAACAAGGGTGCCACGGTGAAAAAAGTTTGGGAACCCCTGCCCTAGAGGGTGAACTTTTGAGAGTACTACACCCCCTCCTTGAATAGGGCTCTGCCCGTGAGTGGTGGTGGTGACAACTGTAAAAAAAAAATCCTTGAATGGGCAGATATGTGGCAAATGAACTGAATCTCCTATTCCCCCCATCCAAAACATCATTCAGATTATCCTAGAAAATCGTACTCTTTTCAACATTACCCTCAGATGGATCATATGTCACAACCACATAAATTTTGACCTTTTCAAACTTAAATTTAACCTTTAGTATTCTAGTACTCACACACATAAAATCTACCATAGCTCTCTACCACAACTCACTCACTCATCAGAATTGCAAATCCTTCTATCCCCCTCTCATTCCTTACCACAGCAACACAAACACATTTCACACCACACCACTCATTTTCACCGTTTCCTTTCATCTTTGTTTCAGTCACAGCGAGCAAATCAAATTTGCCCTTTCTAAATACATCCATCACCTCTCTCCTCATCTCCTCAACATTTATTCCTCTGACATTTCATGTACAGATACGATTCATACATTTTCGCCGAAGGATAGAAGGGTGCTTACTACGATCACGACCTTCTCCGAGATGCATTAGCATTCCTGGCAAAGATAAGTGGTAGTAGGCAGCCAGCCTACCACCGTCCCATAGTCGCCTTCTACGACACGCAGGACATACGATGTGGGCAATTTTTTCTCCCTACACGTATGGATATAAGGGATAGGGATGTCTGTAAGATGTTGTCTAGAAGAGGGGTGTGGATATAAGTATATGTATATGATATGTTGTCTGGAGGATGAGTGTGGATATGAACGCATAACAGAAAGGCGAACCATTAGGCACTGGAATTCATACATATCATAAGCAAAATGGTATATATATATATATATATATATATATATATATATATATATATATATATATATATATATATATATATATATACTCTTTCTATATATATATATATATATATATATATATATATATATATATATATATAATTATTATTATTATTATTATTATTTATTGAGTTTTAATATTATTCAAAATTCTTAATATTTGTTCAATTAATCGGCAAAATAATCGGCGAAATTTGCCGATGACGATTTAAAAAAAATATGCCGATTTTTGCCGATGACGATGACGATTACGAGCACATCAACATATATATATATATATATATATATATATATATATATATATATATATATATATATATATATATATATATAAATATACGATATATATATATATATATATATATATATATATATATATATATAGGTAATAGGTATGCATATAGTGCTGAAATGACCTACAAAAATACTTTGTTGGCCCCTATAGTCTTTGAATGTAAATGATGTTCCCCAAAACTGATTTAATATAGAAAACAGAACCAGAAACCAATTCGCAATAAAAAAAATGGGTCAGGCATGGTTAACATTAGCAAAAATGAGAACAGGTAACAAGTAGACACCAACATATACTGCTATTACAATTCTCCATAACATAAAAAGGATACAAAAAGCAATGCATTATAATATTACTTTATTTTACATTATTATATTATTATTTTATATTATTATTATTATTATTATTATTATTATTATTATTATTATTATTATTATTATTATTATTATTATTACTATTACTATTATTATTAATTATTATTATTATTATTATTATTATTATTATTATTATTATTATTATTATTATTATTATTATTATTAAAACAGGCGCCAGAAGAAAATGTATGGGGCATGTCATAAGATCTCAGGAGCCTTGAAAAAGATCGTAGGAAAAGAACCGACTAGAGAAAGAATGATCTCTATTATTTTTTTTTTTTAAAGATAGTCACCAACAAGAATGTACAAGCAAAAGGAAAAGGAAATTACGATCTCCTTGGGATGTTGGGGGGGGGGGAAAGGGTAAGAGGATGGTGGGAAGTTCTATTAAGAGGCAAAGGAGCATATTATTGAAAGAGGTTTCGATAGATAAACACCTGACGCTAAGGGAATAAACAGAAGCAAAAAGTTGATATAAATACTAGAAAAAATAATAATAATGATGAAAATAAAAATAAATAATTAAAATAATAATAATAATATAATAATAATATAATAATAATAATAATAATAATAATAATAATAATAATAATAATATAATAATAATAATAATAATAATAATAAAATTCAAGCAAAGTTACGAACCTCAATAAGACAATTTGTTTAAATTAGACAATACATAGCCTAAAAAATTATCCTTAATTTACGACTAAAATATTAAAATCTATTACAAGAAAATTTGAAGAAAAAAATATCCTTTACGAAAGGAAGTAGATACGGAACAACTTAAATTTAAGAAAAGACGAAAATAGTAGAGTAAAATAATATCTATAAGGAAATAATTAGGATATACAGACAATGCAAATAAAACAAGTGACTGTAACAAACATCACACGCATGACGAAAGTGACAAAGTAACTACGAAAGGAAGTAGATACCCTACAACTTGAATTAAAGAAAATACGAAAGTAGAAAATAGTAGAGTAAAAACAAAGTAGAAAATAATAGGGTAAAAACATATCTAAAAGGAAATAATTAGGATGTACGAACATTTCATATAATACAAGCGACTGTAACAAACGTCACACGCATGACGAAAGCGACAAGTAACAACAACAATAATAGAAAGACTTTTTACAACAATAGTAATCAACATCACATGACCCTAGCACGTATATCAAAATTCCTTTGTAAAACTATTGGAACAGATAAAAAAAGGAAGGGGGAGGGGAGACAGACAAAAGGAGGGGTACTGGAGGGATAAACTCGCATTAAATAAATTCAAGAAAAACACGTGGTACAAAGTTTGTCGCTTATGACAAGAAGAGACCTTGAAAGCCTGTGATCACACAGATGTCTGTTCACATAAATACAGGAAACACACATTCGAACGAACATACCTACAGTACAAGAATATATACAAAATACACCAATTCACTATTATCATTATTATTATTAATTATTATTATTATATGATTATTATTATTATTATTATTATTGTTATTATTCTTAATAATATATTTATTAATTATTTTATATTAATTATTATTTATTGTTAATTATTTTTGCTAAATCAAAATGAATTAGAGCATATATATATAATATATACACATACACACCATATATATTATAATTTATATATAATATATAATATATATATATATAAATATATAATATATTAATATATTATATATATAATATATATATAAATTATATTATTATTCTAATCTCCTCCTCTATCCCCAATTTGCACTTTGTGCGTAGCTTACACCGGAACAGAATAGTACTAGAAAGAACATTACTCAAGTCGAAAAGAAACCCCCACTTACCGTACTTTATACCTATTCGCAGTCAGAAAATTCACCCTGAGTTTCACGACACAGCGACGACCTCACTGTGGTCTCCAATTGTTTCATCCCTGGCAAAGCTCCACAGCCATACCCTCTCGCCAACAATAATCCCGCCATTCACTTATTGTTATGTACCTTCTCTTCCTCTGCCAAAACTCACATTTATTCTCCTTCAGGCATTCCTTCTCTGACTCAATCCACTTTCTCGTCTCCCGTTACCAAACCGACTACATCCATCCTTTCCATCACCAAACCATCCAAATACTTCTCGTATTCTTCATTCGCCTCTCTCTTCACATCACAACTCCCAATGTTTCTTCTCATTTTATCACAATTTCTTTCTCTCATTTGACACGCCCTAAGAGTCCATCGAAACATTTTGTACCATAAAGATCTATTCCTCTTCTATTCCAACCATAGTTTACTACTATACCTAGACAAGTAACAACATCCCCATGATAAACCCTAGTGCACCTCAGACTTTTCTCTTTCATACCACCAAGCGATTTAATTCACCACCCATCCTCCTACCACTTCACAACTCTACACATTCCTGCATCTATCCGTCCTTTTATCCAACTTCTCCTAAATATTTAACTTACAACTCTGTTCAAGTGCTCCACCAATCTAACATGACTCACACAGCAGACTCTCCTCACCCACTACCATAACCTACTCTAACCACATTTACTTTCAAACCATCCTTTTACACACCTGCCAAACGCTCTACCAATCCTCTCAAACTCTTCAAATTCACCACATAAAACCCAAATCATCCCATACAATAAGCAGGGCACCCTCCACTCTCCTCCATCCCCATCATTCTAACTTTCCCTGCCACCCCACCTCCTATTCTTTCATAACCCATCCATATACAAATTAAATAATCAGCGACACATAACACTTGCCTGCTGCCTCACTCCACTATAAATATTTAACATCACTTTCGACTCTTTATTCTTACACACACACACTTCACTATCGTCAAATACTTTTGATTCCATTCAGAAGCCCACCACAACACCATAATCCACTACACGGCCAAGAGCTTCCCTATTATCCTGTCAACGCCTGTTGCACAATCCAAAACCCAAATTATTATTATTCTCTCTCATTTTCTCCAATCAATTTATTTCAGTGTAAAAACTATAAAGAGAACATCCTCCACCACTTCCAAATGCACCTTGTTCTTCACCAATCAGTCCTTCAGTCACTAGACATACTCTTTCAACCGAAATTTAAATTTGAAAAGAGGTCAAGGTATGTGTGGTTGTAACATAGGGTCCATCTGAAGGTATGTGAGAAGAGTAACTTTCTGGATAAATTGAATGAGTTTTTAGATTGGCGTGAGTAAGTCTTCAGGTTATTGGTGGCATCTTAAAGGTTCACAGTGTCGATCAGCAAAAGGATGGTCTAGAGGAAAATTTGGCATGAGAAGTAAATCGATATGCGTAGACGCGTAATTATTTCTGTTAGAAAAGCTATTTGCTAAAGTAACTATATCCTTCAAAACATAAGAATTCAATAATATACTAAGTGGTGAAGTGCGAGCATGTATTGAAGTGAATACGAATTGATTCAGTTTGCATTGATGAGAAGATGCTGGCATGCTATGGTGATGGATGTTAAATCAGCTGGCTGATGATTATCGGACATATTTGTTTAGCTAAGCATTTAGTTAGTGGAAACTTGGATGGAGAGAAAAGTAAGAGACAGTGGAATAATTCCAGAGTTGACAGTTATGATTAACCCGTTCATCAAGAAAAAGCTATTACCGCGCTGCCAACTAATCGTTGAAGTGTGAATAAATTGAAACCTGAACAAATCGGCTGACACAAATGAAGGAAGCCCTTAGAAAGTTCAAAGAAGTATTGGATTGCTTAAAATAAAGTATAATGTCTTTGCTATAATGATGGAATGACGGTGTGATGCAAGCTGTAATAATTAAGAGTAAAAAAAAAAAGAAGAGTGGGTGAATGTACTAAAAAATCAAATGATGAGTTTCAAAAACGAAAATGTTTGGAATTATATAAAAAGGAAAAAGGAAAGACTAAAAGTTGCCTACGTTGAGAAAAAAGAGTTAAATGAACATTTTGGAAGAAAGTGGAATTGAACTACAAGGGAATAGAACTTTCTGGAAGAAGCCGCATGAATCGTTTAAGAATGGAGTAGGAATCGTATAGAAATGAGATAAGGATGCGTGCTTTCGAACTAGATGAAATGGATGCGAGAAGAGAGTGGAGGGTACACCTTGAAAATCTTCATAACATTGGTGTAAAGGTGAATGTGTGTAGGTTTGATGGTACAAGAAGAAAGAGGTATTTGGGGACTTAGCTTCAATTTATAGGAGACCTGTAATGAGTAGGCGTGAGAAATAAGAATGGCAAATCTGAAGGCATAGATGGAATTACTGGTAAATTTACAAGAATGGAGGCGAGATGTGATGAAGGATTTGGAATTGTATGACAAAGCCCTTAATAGAGGGTATATCCGAGAGATTGAAGAAGAGCAGTAATAGTACCCATATATAAGGGTAAGGGGGATAAAGGGAACTGTAGGAACTATAGAAGAATTGGTTTATCAAGTAGTTGTAGGATATATATATATATATATATATAAATATATATAATACTAATATATATACGTCTTATATGGTATTTACGTATTATTATATAAGAACAGTACTGGAAAATTATTAATTTATATTTATTAATAAATAAGTTATTAATTAGATAAACAAATTAATATTAAAACAAATAACATTTAATAGAATATAATAAATAATATGAAAATAGCATTTATTTTTTTTTATAATTAAGACTAGACTATGCTTAAGTTATAATTATAAGGATCGTAGTAGCCTAATAGAAAATTTACATTTTGATGCTCTTATATAAAATATGTATCGAAATGCCAGTATGATTAACAGACGTGCAAGAGATTAATCCAACATGATATTATTGAATATCACACTCGAAAACAGAGACAAAGTCCAACTAATTAACCAACTCTATCTATACTAACATCTATACCTATATTCACGGAGACATTTCACACTTATCATTGTTATATTTAGTTCTATATGTGCAAGACGCGAGCGCAGCGCACGCGAGCACGCACACATACACTAAGTTCTATATAAAGAGTAGATTTATTGGAGTTATGATTAACAGACTGATAAAAAAAATGAAGTCCAAATCAGAAGAACATAAATTATGTAAACCTTTGTGTTGTGCATTAAATTCACTCTCAACTATTTATAATATAAATAATATATTATATAAATAATAATTATAAGTAGAGAAACACCTTAAATATAACAATGTAATAAATTAATTAATTAATAATAATAAAATAATAATAAATAATCATAATAATAATAAAAATAGTATAATAATAATTAATAATAAATAACAAATAAAAAAATAATAATAATAAAAATAAAAAATAAAAATGATTACTGTGATTATTATATTAATTATTAATCTATCTATATTATTATTAAATAATTCTTTATATATTTACATTTTTTATATTATTAGTATATTTATATTATATTTTATATTAATATCATTTATTAGGTTTAATTCTATATTATTTATTATGTATTAAATTATTTAATTTACAATTATTAATTATATTATTTATTTATTATATCATAATTATTATTATTATGTTAATATTATTATTATATATAATACTTTATTATTTATTAATATTTTATATATTATTTCACCATACTTGATTATATTTATTTAATTATTAATTATAATACTAATTATTAATTATATAATTTAATTATTATATTAATTTAATTATATATATTCATTATATTATTATTATTATTAGTATTATTATTTATATCGTAATTATTAACTTATTTATTATTATATTATATAATTCATTATAATTCTTTTATATCATCGAGTAGTGGTATACTAGGGAATAGTCGTACTATTAATGCTCGTGTGAAGTTTATATGTCACTAAATATAATTTTAGAAATAGTTATAATATGAGTATATAACCTATAATTAATATTATATTTATATTATAGACCATTTGTTCTGCAGCTTAGTATTTTTTTATTTTAACATATAAGTATAAATAACATAAAATTAAGAATGAGTCTTTTTTTATTTTGTATTTATTTATTTAATTATATTTTTACTCTTATTATATTAAAAAATTATACATATAGCATTTTTTTTTTTTACTAAATTATTCTATCAAGTAGAATAAATCGATAATGTTTTTATTTATATTTATTATTTATTTCTCAGACATTAAAAAATTACTACGGCGATTATTGTTTTATATATTATGATATCACGTCTAAAAAGCGACCATGTGATTATATATACATAGTATGAAAAATTTCGTAGAAGACCGGTGAGAACAAGATATATAATAAAAAAGAATAATATATTAAGTAAACGCTTATTAAAAAACCTAGAATATAAGTAATATAATACTTAATGCCTAATTATAGCTATCATTAACACTATTTCTATATACTTTAGCCTATATTTATATCTCGAACAACCACAATCAATGTAAGTAGTATTGAATATCAGATATATATACCATTATCAAATATTTACAGTGACATATACTAAATACTTGATAATTGCCTACGTTAGCTACATTTCTCACAATCTTTACAATAGTAAACCAGTTGATAATGTAACACTAATATTAATTTAGTATGTATTTCCATCTCACCTTAGCGCTTCTTAACCCCAAATTGTTCTCTTTCTCATTATCACTTTCGTAATAATAATTCAATATTCTATTATATACCTACTATTATTACTGTTTCTTATATAATATCTAAATTATTATTATATGTCAGATTCTGAGCTCTACATCAATCAAATCACTTTTAAATTCGGCGTGTCTGAAATATAACGCCTTAATAGGGGAATCCATCAGTATACTCATTCTATCTCATTAATATATATATAATAGTACCTGCAACATTCATTGAGGAAACTGATTACTACTTGACATGCGTGAATTGAATACTTTATATACGTATATATACAGATATAACCTCTCTTTTAATAAAACATTGTCTATTAGCGCTAATACCTAATAATATAAAAGTATATTAGTGTATAGTATATATGTCCTCATAAATCTAAAATGAATGAATCTGAGGATCATAGAATGATTTTAATATATGCCGTCTCGATCAGCTATTGGGATTCGAACACGTGATATATATACTATTTTACAATACGTAGTAATCATCAGTGCGCGAGCTAGATACTGACCTGATTATACTAGATTGGTGAATCTGAATCTTCTCTGTACTTTCTTCTGTTTCTCATCTTGAGACTACTTTCTCTTCTTACTCACTTCATATTTAAATCTGAACTTATGTTTGATTGTAATGAGGCTAAATAAAAATCTCATTATGAATTATAATACAATATCATCAAGTTTATTTAAATGTAAAATCCTTACAGCAAATAAGTATCTAGTCTTAAGCAGACTCCCTACTATAAAAACTATAATTGAGAGCATAGATTATAATATTATAATTAGTTCCTTTACTTGATGAAAAAATATATATCTCTGCTTAATGAGAATACACAGTATAGGTATGTTGTTCCTGAAAATAATTCATATATTTTAGATAAAAACTGTTATGCTCGACATTTATTTTTGAATTAATATAATTCATTCCTATGGACAGATGGGGATTTTAGACGCATAAATGATATTATATAGATATGGCTGTTTTCAAATCTAATGCGAAAGGAAGCTGTATTGCTTAGAGAATAAATGTAAATTAAATCAAATATTATAGGTCCCCTCACATGAGATTTATCAAGGCAAGAGGGCTTTTTATTTCTATTTAATTTTAGTTATTCTAGAAAATTATAATATAATGAATCTCTTATACCAAACGACAAAAAAATTAAAAGGAAAATACCAGAAAACTGAAATTAAGTGAGTAGAGTGACTGTTGAAACTCTCATCCTATCTTTACTTTATATCAAGTGTAATTCCTTTTACATAATTTATGTGATAAATCATTATGATGTACATGTCGACAGTGGCAGCTCTTAAAGACTAACAGTATTTGTGCTTTGCATAAGAATATAATTATACAAAAAATTATATATTATATTAATAATAAATAAATAACCAACTATAATACTATAAATGGAATTTTCAATAACCGCCAAAAAGCTATATATTAAAACTTTTTATATTTTTAGTTACTCATTGCAATAAAACTAATTAATTATAATCATTATTTAATCATATATCACTATATAAATGATTTATCCTTCGTACTATAATGTTACTGTTAAAATTTGGAATGTAGACGTTCATAATTATATTGCAACTACAGGAAATACTGTGCTCACATTGGTTCATATAATATAGATTCCCAGGATACTCTATTTAACTTTACGTAAAACTCAGTAGAGCAATCCGTTACTATGTAGCTACATATCAAAAAAATATTTACTTTGTTCCTTATGAAATACTTCATAATATATATAATTATATTAATATTATATTAGATATATATATAATCATATATATAATTATAATATATATATATAATCATATATAATATAAGACTATATTAATATTAAATAATATATAATTATTATATACTATTATTAATAATATATTAAATTAATAATATATATTATATATATATATATAATTAGAGAGAAGAAGAGAGAATCAATAAGAAGAGATGAGATATGAAGTGAAGATGAGAGTATAATAGAGAGTAAATAGAAGATGTCAATCTACTCGCGCATCTGTAAACACTCTAGTATGATACGGTATATACAGTAACACCACGTGAGATTCGATACATATATATATCATAGGCTAGCGTCTCCAAAAGCTGCTACGTATCGAATAGCAGCATACATTATTCTACTAGTATTTATCAATAACTGAATAAAAATTTGAGCTTTTTATAAATCAATAACTGAATAAAAATTTGAGCTTTTTATAAATAACCATTATAATAATTATTTAACAATTACGGAATTCTAGATATACTAACCCTACAGTAACTATCTGCAAAGTGCCACCAATCATTGTACATCTTAGTTGAGAACATCCCTCCAAGGTCATCGTTTCCCCTTCCTTTAAAGAAGTGCCATTCTGAGTATAGCATCTTTCTAAAAGAACATCCCTTCCTGGATAAGAGGAATTTTTAAGTTCTCTTTCTCTTCTCAAAAGCATCTGTAAAGGAGTAACGTTCTCTTTCCGGCGTTCCACAAGGTTTTCTTTTTTGGTAAAGTCTACTTTGCTAATATTTTTTGGTGTGTAAGAGACTGGGTCTGCGCTTTCAATGACGTTGATACATTCAAATCGGGCCATGCAACAAAGAGGGAAATTTAAGGTTTCTTGTGGTACAATGGTACAACCTTGAGGAATCTCTTTTTCAGTGATTTTACATCTAATACCAATAATAATAATAATAATAATAATAATAATAATAATAATAATAATAATAATAATAATAATAGATAATATACTAATAATAATAATATAATAATAAATAAATAATAATAATAATAATAATAATAATAATAATAATAATAATAATAATAATAATAATAATAATAATAATAATAATAATAATAATAATAATAATAATAATAATATAAATAATAGATAATATAATATGATAATAATAATATAATAATAGTTAATAGTAATAAATAATAATAATAATAATATCTATATAATAATAATAATTACTCATTAAAAAATATAATAATTAATAAAATGAATAATAATAATAATAATAATAATAATAATAATAATAATAATAATAATAATAATAATAATAATAATAATAATAATAATAATAATAATAATAATAATTAAAAAGTTTTAACTAACTACTAAGGAATTTTAACTATGTGAATAATATTTTCCTGCTCTTTTACTCTATCACTGAAAATTTTTGAGAAAGAAATTAAATTTTTTTTCTGAATACATTATAAAGATCTGGTAAATATAATACAAACTTACCTTACTAACACTAAAGAAGTAGTGTTGTTCAACGAGACACATCTGACCTCTGCACAACCAGAAACCGTAATGGCCTCTCCTAAACTAAGGTTTCCATTAGGGGTGATGCATTCATCCAAACTTTCCTCGGTTTTCGTTTGTGATGCAGCTTTTAAACCATTTTCTCTTTTGGATCTTTTATTAAGGCTTGAAATTTTTGCTGAGTTGCTTTTAGCTTTATTGAAGATTACTGATTCTTCGGAAAGAGTTTCTACAGCAGAAGGATTAACTGTAATGCTTTCGTAATCCACATCAGTATTATTTAAATCGAACTTTTTATAAGTTTCATTTGTAGTTAGCATAGTTATATTATCAGAAGTATATGTTATAGGAATTATTTTAACTACTTCTTTGACACATTTAAATGTCACTTGGCAACATGCGGGATAGTGGGTGTCGTGAGGGGAGAGAATTATTTCACATCCAGGAGGTATGTTTACTTCCTTTTCTTTGCAGCTGAAATGTGTGCAAAAATTAGAATCTTTCAATATTATTATTATTATTATTATTATTATTATTATTATTATTATTATTATTATTATTATTATTATTATTATTATTATTATTATTATTATTATTATTATTATTATTATTATTATTATTAATTATTATTTTTATTACAATGATAATTTTATTTTACATTATAATTGATATTATTAATTATTATTATTATTATTATTATTTATTGATTATTATTATTATTTATTGATTATTTTATTATTATTTTATTATTATTATTATTTATCAATTATTAATTATTATTATTATTATTATTATTATTATTATTATTATTATTATTATTATTATTATTATTATTATACCAATTAGCAATATTATTATTATTATTATTATTATTATTATTATTATTATTATTATTATTATTAATTTATCTCATTATTATTAATTGTAATTATTATTATTATATTATATTATTATTATTATTATTATTATTATTATTATTATTATTCCATTATTATTATTATTATTATTATTATTATTATTATTATTATTATTATTATTATTATTATTATTATTATTAATAGATATTTTGAGACATGAAACAAAGACAACAAAAACAATATATAAAAATAATAACTTTGAAACCTGTTAAACTTTAATTAAGTTTGTAATTAACATAAATATCTTTTTTTTTTTTTTTATCAAACAAACCTGACCATCATTAACGTTAGACTATTCTTCTTATTAACGCAACGAAGTTGGGTACAGTTGGGCATCGACACTCTCTCTCTTACCCTGATAATACCAGTATCAGTTCGGCATCCGATAACATCTTCATCCTTAGAATTATTCAAATTATTTCTAGTCTCAATTCTTCTTTCAGCATTTGCTCTGCTAGTTTCGTTATTGTTATCTTCTTTAGTTCCATTAAGGTTCACAGAACTTTCACTTAATCCGTCTTTTGGTTTATTACGATTCTCTACAGGATTTTCAGAATTGCTTAGGTTCACTTTACTAGTATTATAAGGGGTATATACTGCTTCAAACAGTTCTGTGACTATTTCCTCACAAGTAAATGCAACCTCACAGCATTTTGGAAACTCTTTAGGAGTAGAATTTGACTTTTTGCATCCTTCTGGGACTTCAACAGTAGTAACGTCACATCTGAAATAATAATAATAATAATAATAATAATAATAATAATAATAATAATAATAATAATAATAATAATAATAATAATAATAATAATAATAATAATAATAATAATAATAATAATAATAATAATAATAATAATAATAATAATAATTATTATTATTATTATTATTATTATTATTATTATTATTATTATTATTATTATTATTATTATTATTATTATTATTATTATTATTATTATTATTATTATTATTATTATTATTATTATTATAATTATTATCATGATTTATTTTGATATAATTATTATTATTATTATTATTATTTAATTATGATTAATATTATTATTAATATTTTTCATATTTGTTATTATTATTAAAAAGATCTTTTTTTATTATTATTATTATTATTATAAATTATTATTATTATTATTATTATTATTATTATTATTATTATTATTATTATTATTATTATTTCTTTATTTATTATTTTATATTATTCATATTTTTATTATTTATTAATTATTATTTATTATTATTATTATTTATTATTATTATTATTATTATTATTATTATTATTATTATTATTATTATTATTATTATTATTATTATTATTATTATTATTATTATTATTATTATTATTATTATTATTATTATTATTATTATTATTAGTATATAAAATGTATACGATATCTTTAGGGGTAAACTTTTCTTAGTGCAATTATTATTATTAAGACAATAAAGTGCGCTTAATTGGTCAATTAGTCATTAATATTTATAGTTATGTGAAATATTAATTTATTAAATGTAATTTATATTTATAATGAATAATTATTTTATTGCAATACTATGTGTGAAATAGTTTATTCAAATTTAAATCGATAATATAAGTTTGCAATTAAATTTGAAATAAAAGATATATGATTTTTAGCTCGGTTCCTTACCCAAGAAGATGCAGATTATAAGATCCGTTTATCAAAAGGCACTTGCCCTCTTGGCATCCTGGCAGAGGAATGACCTTGCCTAATAAAAAGGTGCCATTTTCAGTAATGCATTTGTTCATAATTTCTTCAACTGTTTGATTCGGCATGATTCTGGATGTTAAATCTCTTTTGAATCGTTTTTGACTGTTCAATATTTTCTTTGGTGACATTGATGATCTCTTCAATTTTCCAACAAGTTTCTCTTGTTAATATTCAATCATTCATCATTTTTCCAAAAGAGTAAATTATTAACAGCATTTACTCCTGCACGACTTAAATGATCCTTTGTATAATGAACAGGAGCGACTTCAATGACCTTCTTAACACAAACCACTTTGGCTCTGCAGCATTCAGGAAAAGGTTTCTCAGTTACCGGTGGGACAACTTTGCATCCTTTTGGTAGCTTCTCAAGGTCATGAGGACAACTGGCAATAATAATAATAATAATAATAATAATAATAATAATAATAATAATAATAATAATAATAATAATAATATAATAATAATAATAATTTCTGTGGGCGGGGTCTGTACAAGCTTTATGATTGTGTAGCCTTATTTTTACATACGCTGAGTTGCCAAATTGAAGCAGCTCGTTTGAGGTTTTATAATAAT
>JABUQX010018348.1:27500-52883 GCA_015478945.1 Trachelipus rathkii
ATATATATATATATATAGGTGTTATGCAAAATTTTTCTTTGAAATGTCAATAAATTCCTAGCGTTTTAATTGGGATTTAAAAACAATTCTTTTTCTCTATAACTGTTTGCTTTTCACATCAATTAATGCTAACAACCGATATTATCCTCAAACTTACAATATATATATATAATATATATATATATATATATATATATATATATACATATATATAAATATATATATATATATATATATATATATATATGGGAGGGGCCAGATCAAGAGAGAAAATATAGCATATATACATACAGTACATATATAAAGAAATATATATACATATACACATACATACACACATCAAGTTTTTATATATATATATATATATATATATATATATATATATATATATATATATATATATATATATATATATATCTTGTGTAGTTCAACCTTTGAAAACTCAACTTCTTCATATCTCCCTCTCTAAAATACCTCCCAACTTTCCTATTCCCTTTGACGGCTCTAATGTCTTACCCGTAAACAACATAAACATTCTAGGACTAAACATAAATAGTGAATTGTCTTGGAGACCTCACATCACATCGGTTGCTAAAATGGCCTCAAAAAAGCTGGGAATTCTGTTCAGATTGCGTGAATTTTTTTCTTCTGCTCAGATGCTCCAGTTATATAAAGGTCTTATTCGCCCCTGTATGGAATACTGTTCCCACATTTGGGGTGGTTCCGGTTCCACCCTCCTTTTGGATAGAGTTGAAGCTAAGGCTAAGAGGCTTATAAACTGTCCCATACTTTCTGACTCCCTTGACCCTCTTTCTCTGCGTCGTGACGTCGGTGCCCTATCTCTTTTCTATAGGTATTACAACGGCAGGTGCTCGAGAGAATTGACCTCTCGCATTCCTCCACCACTGCGTCGCCCTCGTAACACAAGAGGTGCCTTGTTCTCTCATGAAAATTGTGTGAATATTGGAGACTCAAGGATCACTCGTTGTGGTACCTCCTTCTTTCCAGCCACATCTGTTTTGTGGAACTCCTTGCCTTCTTTTATTTTCCCCGCTATATTCAATCTTCCTCTATTTAAATCCCGCGTCTGCGCCCACCTGAGGGAATTGCGTTAGGCAAGGGACAGGGTGGGTTTACTTTCCATTTATTTTAATGTTTTTCTTTATGTAATTTTTTTTTATTTATTTATTTATTTTTTTTATTTTTTTTATCTCTATTTTTTGTGAGTGGTGGCATCATGTAAATATATATATATATATATATATATATATAGTATATATATATATATATATATATATATATATATATAAAGTATATATATATATATATATATATATATATATATATATATTAATTTTTTTTTTATATATATTATATATATATATATATATATATATATATATATATATATATATATATATATATATATATTTATATATATATATATATATAACTATATATATATATATATATATATATATATATAACAAATCCTAACTTTACCTCCTCAGTAGAGTATATCACAACAGTTTCTTCTGAACTAAACCATAATTTATAGTTTTTGTAAAAATAAAGGTATTATCATGATACAAACCGTTATAATTTCTTAATTTTACACCAATCAATGAATGAAAATTTTTAAAAATAAGTTTGATTTTTTTTGTTCATTGATTCTTAGTAACCGTAATGAGAGAACAAAGAGAGGTTGCGTCACACTCGCTTTTGCCCTTCGATGAGCTTAATTTTGTTTTCTTGCTCTGCTTATGATTTTTTACTAATTGCTCGGGAATAATGGTGCAATAATATGAGTTTCCATAGTCACACACACCCAAACACACCTACACACATATTCACACACACACTTATATATATATATATATATATATATATATATATATATATATATATATATATATATATATATTATATATATATATATATATATATATATATATATATATATATATATATATATATATATATATATATATATATAGAAAAGAGTAAATATAGATATATATATATAAGATATATGTATATTCACATATATATATATATATATATATATATATATATATATATATATATATATATATAAACTCTGGTTAAAAATATGAGAGTCCCATTTGACTGCTACAAGAAAAAGGCAACGAAGGAAATGACAAAATATAATCCGAATTAAAGAGGGACATGCACCAGCAAATGACATTTGAAAATTTATGAGTAGCAAAAACAAAAATTAGAAAACCTCTCAAACCATATCAAAAGAGTATATAACGGAATGAGCACAGTGGTTAAGTCTTGGGGGAAGAGTACAATAGAGAAAAAATGATTCTGTGAAGAGAATCGAGTCAAGACAATTCACAATCTCTGCTCAAAGGGGGTGGCAAATTACTGAATAGTTCCAAAAAAATAAGATAAAAAAAGTCATGCAAGAATCCTGCTGTTAGAAAAGATAGTGGAGTGTTAATGAGTGTGAGAAAGTGAAGACGTTGGTAAATATTAACGAGCATTCCATGCGAGGAGGAAAACTTTATAATATATCAAGAAATCATATTTAATGCTATGATTTTAGATAAAAATATTGTTATTATTATTATGTTATTGTATTGATAAAAATTTGGTGTGCAAGCAATTATTTTTAGACTTTAAAATATTTAAGTGATAAGGAAAATGATAAATCATTCAAGAAAAATAATAGTTAAAGAGATCAAAAAAATTGTTAGTTATAGATATAATTCGTTTGGTCATGTATGATAATCGTGGACAAGGATTTTGATACATTTTTGTACTAAAGATATACTAATGTGATAAATGAAGATAAATCGTTAATATGTAGAGATAATGACTTGAAAAAAGTATGTAATAGCATAACCAGTTTTGCATGCTATGTTATTTACTTTAGTGTTGATAAGAGAGTGAGATTTTCAGAATATTAACTTTTTTCGGTAGTGAGTAAATGATTTAATCATTTGTTATAAGTCAACTTAATTTCTTTAATGTATCTGTTATAGCTATGATAGCTATTATTTGTGTTGAGACTTTAATTACGTATTAGAGTAATATTTAATAAACTTTGAGAATCAGAATTATATATAAAAAAAACAGACATGTGTTGTTGCTAAATAGTTGTCAATGATTACCTAATGAATGTTTAATATAAATACTAATAATTTATGTTATAGAGTATTTGCTTGTCAATAGTGATGTAGATTAAGATTTTTGTTATTATGTTAGTTACTTATATCTGTTATGGTTAAGTTGTGGAACTTTGTTAAAACGTATACAAGTTTTATTACATGTTTTAAGGTGTATACAATTGTATTGTTGATACTGGCTTATTAAATTATAGATTCAGATGATAGCTAAGTAAGCTTTATTATTGTGAAAACTTTTGTATACTGATATAACATGCATAAAACGTTGTTATTAAATAAATAATAATAATGTTTCTAAAAATGAGAAACTTCAGTATCGAAAAAGTGATAAAATATAAAATAAAGGGTAAGTTTGAAGAATTTTACTGAAGTTATTGTATCTTAGATAATTCTAATGAATACAGAAGAAAATACAAATACATTGCTTGAATACGATCAAAGATATGGACGGGATGGATTAAGGGAAGGGGAGGGTTTTGAAATTTTACGATGAATTACTAGATCTACTTAAGCTTTAAATCGGTAAATATTACATAACATTAATATAAAATTAGTTTAAAAAAAAGATTATTTTTTATATTATGCTTGGATAAAACTTTAGTTATTATTATTATGATTTAGTTTTGGATAAAACGTTTTGTTTGCAAGCCTTATTATGTTGGGATGATTAGATTATATTAAGGTATAGGAGTTATGAAATTTTTGATTAAAATAATTACTCTTTATAATGCTGAATGAACTTACAGTGCTACGTTAAGGATATATTTCGATTGAGTTACTGTATGATAACGAATAGGTTTAGATGATTTTTGCATAAAAATGTTACTTGTCATGTAAGGATTAACGATTAATCATGTTAAATAGAGATTTTGCTTGATAAGTCATTGAATAGGTATAACTGTTTTAGCAGGCATGTTAGTTTATATTACAGTGTTTAAGTGTATAGAAACTTGTTGATTAAATAGTTTACAGTATTATTAGTGTGATAAGTTGACAAGACATGCTTCCTGTCTTATGTAGCTCTTACACATTTATTAGGTACAGCATGTTTAGTTTTTATAGAGGATACTTAAAACTTTATTTAAAGTATTAAGAGTATATATTCGATGGATAACGAGCTAGGTTATTCACTGTTAGGGAAGAATCTTATTTGGCTCAAAATATTACATAGTAAGATAAAATTAACATTGTTCTTAGTTATTGGAGTGAAACAAGGATGAAAATGTGGAGAGCCACTTGATGTAGGATAGACGAGTCAGGTTACATGCTGTTAAGTATGAAGTTGTGAACACATTATGTTATGTTAAACAATAAAAATCTTTCATTCTTTTGAAAGAAGAACTTGAGAAATATCAATTTAATATACATAAGTATTCAAGTGAAGTGCTAAGTAATGCTTTATTAATAGTGAAAAACATAGTGCCTTTTTCCTTACTCGCATTTTATTGTATAATAATAAGAATTTTTCTCTTATTTAATTCCTTTTTTTAATTTTTTAAAGGAGTAGTTAGATGTGGGACGTTTAACTAATAGATAATAGATAAGTAGATCAATAGATCAATAGATCATAGGGATAGGTATCAAGTAGGTGAAATGGATGTGTTTTGATTTACTAGAATTTTTCTGCTTTAGAGTATATTGCTATATATGACAATTTGTAAAAATTAGACCTGAATATTCATAGATTCAATAAGAGTAAATAGATCATAATAGGATGGAAAGGAGGTGATAGGATGTTGCTTGAATATCTACTGATTTACTGATTTAGGGTATGTAAAAATAAATTTTACTAAAAATATATAGAAATCAACTTTAGACAATAGAATAATAGATCAATAGGATCAATTAGACAATAGATCAATAGGATAAATAGTCATATATCCAATAAGTATCACGGAATAAAGCTAGTAAGGGATGAGAGGGCAGTTTTATGATATTTTCTGATATTAACTGTATCTTAAATAGAGCTTAGGGTATTTAAAAACGTTACAAATTTAAAGTATAATAACATAAAAAAGAATAAGAAATTATTTGATATTATTTTTTTATTTATTTAATTTTATTTTTTATTTTTTTACTTGATGGAGTTCTTGAAACAATTATTTCGAAAATCTATAGCCACATAACGCTATATAAAAACACACTCAACAATTGTATATGTTATAAATAATGAATAATAATAAAATATAATAATAAATAATCATAAAAGCATGTATTATTACCATTAGCTGCCAACACAGGATCCAGCATCTCGAGGTTGCTAACCAGAACTCTGAATCATCCCTTCTAAAATCCTCCTTCACTTCTCATTTCTTTCCTTTCATTTAGAAAGACGTCCAACCTAACACTCTTCTTACTTCCTCTGTTTGCATACCTTATGCATTTCTTCTTCTATTTTTTCAAATGAGGGATCCAATCACTGGAGATCCTGACTCACGAGCCGAATCGACTCAGTCCGTCTTGGCATCTTGACCTTTATTTAATTCAATCATTTTCTAAAACGAATATTTTTATATTTTATTATAAAAGGGGGGGGATCAAAGAAAACTCCCCCTTCCCCCCCACAAAAAAAAAAAATATTTTTACGGGGATCGCAAGAGGGACTTATAGATGATTTCCGACAAGATTAGTCATCCTATAGCTTACATCAAACATTTAGCCCGATACGTTTAAGTCACCTAAACATGAGTTTCAGGCCGTAATTTGAGACTTGCGTAGAAGGGGGAGACAACAATAACCAATTAAGGGTGGCTAAAGGTCAAAAAACTCGGCAATGATCACAACATTGGTGATTGGATGGTAGTTAAGCTTTCTTCACACATCGAAATTAGGACGAATAAAGGCAAAAGGGCATAAACGAAGGTATTTTCGACATATCTTCTCTCACAAGGTGGGAGTACTAAACTCTAATATACAATTAGAACTTTGAAACTAGTCAAGTTATCGAGGTCTTAATACAATTCTAGATTATATAACATAGTATTCAGACCGAATTCATCATATTTCTATCCATCGAAAGAGTGGTGTCGCATTACAAAATGTATATATACTTATTAATATATATATTATATATAATTATAAAATATATAATATATATTTAATATAATATATATAATAATTATATAATAATATATATATAAATAATTATATAATATATACTTTAACATAATTAAAAATATAATAAAATAAATATATAATAATAAATATTATTATAAATAATTATTAATAATATATACTATATTATATTATAATATATATAATAAATTATATATAATATAATATGTATATAAATATTTAAATATATAATAAATAATAAAATATATAATATATATAATATATAATATATTAAATATATAATAGATATAAGTATATATATATTAATATAATTATTAAGTATAATATATATTTTAATTATAAATATATATTATATATTATATAAATATAATACTTATATATATATTAAATTAATTATTAAAATATTGTGAATTGCGGAAGTATAATATTTTGATTAAATGTTTTAAAAATAAAATATGTTTCACATTAAAAAGTTCTGGATAAGCTTATTTAGAATCTAGTAAATATATATAATGCATAAGCCAAGGCAAGACTATAACCAGAATTTACGTTCTATTATAATGTATTGTAAATAATATTATTTATATTCATATTATGATATAAATAATTAGTTAATCATTATAATAAAATACTTTTAAATAATACTTTTGTTTTAATGCAATTATTTGTGTGCAACAAAAATGTATGAGCTTGCAACTAAATAAATATTTTTTAATTTTGTATGTTTAAATATTAATGATAATGACACTAAATGCAAAATGAATTTTAATATATATATATAATATAACTAATAATATTATAATAAATATATATATAGTAAAATATAAATATATATAAATAAATTATAATATATAATAATAAATATAATTATAATAAATATTATATAATTATAAAATAAGATTAATTATATATATATAATAATGTATTATAATTATTATATACGAAACTTAATTAAAAATCCGATTTGCACTGTGAAAGTTAAAATATTTTTAAACGTTAAAATATGATATATAAAATAAACATCATTAATAAGATTGTGTTATTAACTTTCATTCCTTATGATAATTTTAAAGTTCAAAAAGTCTGAGTATAAAACAATAGTACTAAAAGTGTGAAGAGACGAATTCCAAGTGAACACGTTTATAATTTTTAGTGGGTAGTTAGTAGCTGATATTTAGATCTTTCAACATAAAAAGGAAGTCATTACGAAAGATACAAAAGATAACAAGCAACATATGTAGTGTTGTAAAAGAAGAAATAGAAAACCAGACATCAAGATCATCTCTTCACTATATAATTGGTGACTCTGAGAAAAAAAAACACCGGCTAATAAAAAAAATGGCTTCAGAACAGCAGCAGGTCTCAGCAGAACATGAGATCGAGGAAGAAACTATTGCCGGTATTAAGGTAAAACCACCAGTGTTTTCTGAGACGTCCGTTCCTACTTCGTTCCAAGATTTGGAAGCGTAATTTCATCTTGGCAAAATTACCCAGGAAAAGACGAAGTATTTCCTTGCCTTCTCCCAGCTTCCATCAGAAGTCGTCGATCGTATATCCTCTACTGAACTTGATGCTCAAGCCTACACCCCCCCCCCGAAGAAAGCCGTCATTACTATCTATGAGAAAAGCAAGACGGATTTTAAAACAAACTCATAGTGACAAGCTTTCTATTCATTTACGAGAAATGCTCAGGTATGGCACCAAATTAAAGATTGGAAAAGACATCATCAGAATACATTTCTTAAACACACTTCCCAATTTTAATCGCCCGACTCTGGCTTCTCAGACATCATTTACCCTTGAACAACTTGATGAAATAGCCAACGATCTAGTTGTTTGAGTGTTGTTCGCTCCTGTCATGGTAGTGTCTACAGCAGAGGCTACAGAAGCAGCAACATCAGCTACAAATAGCCAACGATCTAGTTGTTTGAGTGTTGTTCGCTCCTGTCATGGTAGTGTCTACAGCAGAGGCTACAGAAGCAGCAACATCAGGTACAACAGCAACAACAGGAATGCCTATAGGACTCCTCTCATTTAGCTAGAAACAAAGACTCCGTGCCGTATTTTCCTTGCACACATTTACTACGCTAAACAGGTAAGAACATGAAAGCCATGGTGCAATTGTCATGACAAATCTAACCTGCAGGTGCAACCGTAGTCTTGTCCCTTTTCCAGATCTTCTACTGCTACACTTTTGGGAAACTAAAAGAGCGAGCTGATTGCTGCGCTATAATCAGCTCGCAACTTACTATAACAGCTACGATATTTAGCGCAGATACTCACCTCTTCTTGGACACTGTAGCTTCAGTTTCAAGTCTAACTTCTTCAATGGTAACTAGCATGAACCTATTTGCCACTAACGTCAATTTTCCCGCAGCTATTTTTCTCCTATCAAGTGTCATTGTGAAATATCTACATATATAACAATCAAGAAGCTAAGTCGAGAATTTCAATGGACTTTCATAGTAGCCAATATCGCAATGCCAATATTGGGTATAGACTTTCTGCATAATTACAGTTTAATTATTGATTGTGGAAAGAAAATTCTACAAGACACATATACTTCTATTTTAGCACCTCTTCAAGTCTCTTTCAAAGAAGTTCCATCATTACAAATTAATGTCAACATTGAAGACAACAATATCTCATATTTATTTCAGGAATTTCCAATTTTAAAAGCACCTATGGACTTGACAAACATCAAATTTAACACACAAATACCTGTTCATTACATAGAGGCTGGTGATTCTCCTCCTGTGTTTGCAAGACCTCGCCGTCTTCCTGAAGATAAACTTAAAGCAGCAAAAGCAGAATTTAACACTCTCTCGAAGAAAGGAATCATTCGACCTTCCAAGACTATTTGGACTTCTCCTCTTCATCTTGTGCCAAAGAAAACCCCAGAAACTTGGAGGCCTTGTGGTGATTCCAGACCTTTAAATGCTATAACCATACAAGATAGGTATCCACTTCCTTAGCATCCAAAGTCTCCCACAACACAATTTTCGACCTACTTTCAACGAAAATGAACTCCATTTTTCTAGGAATCTTCAATTTATTTAAGTGTACCTAGGTGATTTGGTAATTTTTTCATCAACTCCAGAACAGCATGAAGAATATCTCAAGACAGTTTTCAAGTTTCTTCAAGAAAACAGCTTAGAAAAATGTAAATTCTTCAGTTCATCTTTCACCTATTTGGGTTATCATATTTCTCCAGATGGAATTTCTCCTCCTTCAGAAAAGAAGAGCGAAATTTCCAAGTACCCTCTTCCTTAAGACTCAGCAGCTCTTAAAAGATTCTTGAGAATGATCGGATGCTACCTATGTTTTATTCCTTGTTTTGGAAGACACGTCTCTCCTTTATCAGAAAGAGCAGAACGCCATCCAAAATATAAATTTCTTACTTGGACAACAAAAGAAGAAGATGCCTTTATTAATATCAAGAATCAATATCAGAAACCCCAGCTGTTCCATTTTCTCTTCCAAATGTAACCCATCTTCAACTAGTATCGGATGGTAGTTTGACATCTATAGAAGTAACCCTCCATCAGCTGGCTGATGGACAGCCAGTACCAATAGATTTGCACAGCAAAAAGCTCTCAGTACAACAACGTAAATATTCAGCATTCGACCGCGAACTATTATGGTAGTCCACGACTCACTTTCCTCTTTTGAATCAGATTTACTCTCTGGTACTAACCTCTTTAGCGATGCGTTAATCATTCCAAAAGTGACAAGGTTATGCCTGTCGTTGATATAAATAATACACCTACATTTCACCCATTACTAACTCATCCTACTCATTCACATTCCTCAAATTAAATACTCTCATCTCTCACTTCCTCAACCACGGCAGCATACCTCTCATCCTATCTTTCAAAATGAAGAAATTACAATTTTCGACTCGCTCACTTCACGAACCAAATCTTCAGTAGACCCTCCTATTCCTCTATCACACCCTACACCTCAGACTAACCACCTTCTTCCGCCTTTATTCTGAGATGATATATCCCTCTCTTAATCAGATGTCTCATCCTGAAATAAATGCTTCTATTCGTCTTATGAAGACTAGATATTTCTGACCTAATATGGATCGTGATTGAATTTTGATTCGTTCTTGTTAACAGTGACAATTATCAAAATTTCAGCGTCATATTAAACCAACTATTGCTCACATAGAAATCCCGTCACAGCGATTTGAAGCAGTATATATCGACATCGTGGAGTGATTAAATCCATTCTCCTTTACCGATACTTCAGCTCCAGTCTTCAGGTATCTACTCACTTGCAGCAATAAGAGCCCTAAGTGGACGGAAACAATTTCTCTCGTGAATACATCTTCAAAGTCTGTCGCATTTGCCATTATGTATTTAATGTATATCAAGATTTGGAATTCCTCTTTACGTAATCTCCGAAAGGGGACCTCAATTTGAGGCAAAATTTTTCACCGAACAATCAAAATTGATTGGATTTCATCGACTCCGGACAAACGCTTATTACGTTTCAGCAAATGGTCAAATCGAAAGATTTCATGGTGCGGAAACAAAACTGGTTACTCTCTTTTCCAGGTATCATGCTAATCCTTCGTTGCTTTCCCGATGACTCTGGCTTCTCCCTTTTCAAAGCTGTGGATCGGAAAACCTCTTTGTCTTTTAGAACTACAATGTTCACAAATACCTAAAATAGACTTCTATGAAAAAATTTTATGCCTATCATAAACAACCCCGTATTTTCGACTTACAGCCTACTTTATCCCTCCAGTACCCATCATCTACATCACTGCCAAACCTTAAAAACCCTGTTCTCATGTCTATTCTTTGAGTCCCGATTCATCGCTTTCCTCCGGTGAAAAACGTTATCTGATAGGCTAAATGCCTTTTGTTATGATATCCTTCTTCACGGTGTGTGTAACAAGTGTTAACTTACCCAATGGAGCTGATCCCCGATTGAGCCACACCCATGCCCTCAACTTCTTGACCTATGGAAGTCACTCGAAATGTATCGTATTTTATATATTCTGATATATACCCGTGTAACCTGCCCCATATTACTTCCAAACTCCTCCAACGATATGGAATCAATATCATATATTGCCCCGGTTAGTGATACAAATTTAGATTTCTTTGCTATTACACCATTAATACACAACAGAGATAAATCAGGCATGTTGCACTTACCGCTCTCCCGTCAACAGCAACAATTGAGTGCATAGAAGTAAAACTATGAAACCCGGGGTAATCTACCGTCTTATATACCTGTAATGAGCCAGATATTATTTGGTAACCCTACGATTGTTTGTGTACAAAAGTAGATTCCAAAATGTATATTATCAACATACAAAGAACATCAGAACCATAAAAGACTAATTACACTATTTATAAGCACACAAAATGTTACTTCTTAAAAAGCGCGAAAGTGTACAAATGCCCAATGGCTTATTAATATAACTTATATGATCCACTATCGTATCTATTTAAATTTCATAAATAGCACTAATTTGTTTAATAAGGAATTATCTTTGCTATACACAAAAACAATAAACAAACATAAGCTTGATCTTCGCTATATGTATGTGATCTATCTTTAAACACCTAATAATGTGCTGAATATTTTAGTCTTAGGATTGCTGTACAAGAAAAGATAATGAATTTTACCTATCAATATACTATCTCTTGCTTATTGCTAACTAATAATTTATACTAATTACACCAAATTTAATTAGAGTGCGTAGAACAACTCTATAAAAATACCCCCTCTTAAACCATGGTATTATAATCAAACATTTATTATATACCCGCACCACTATTCAAGAATTTCTATTGATATATGTCAACCCATCAGTGTTCTATATATATCTACCAAATAAATAGATAGAGAGCTATATTTTAATGACCCAATCCCTTTCTATATCCTTTCATATACACAGATCTATAATTGTAGTTAGATACATAGTATATTAAATTTAAAGTTTAATGTTTGTTGGCAAAGATGTAACAAGATGATATATGACTCTCTACAACCACTATTTATATAGATAAATTATTAGCATATCCAGCCGTTTTGGCATAATTTATTAATCTAATTTAAAGAAACACGATTTTTCTTAATACATGAATTATACGCTATAGCTATTTGTATAACATAATATTTCCAAATTTCTCATATATTAAAAAAATTACTACTATAAAAACAATATATCCCAAATACCGTGTCTTTTGTTACAACGTCTATTATCTAATCCACCAACTACAAAATTCAATAATTGTGATAGTTATTTCCTATCTTTCTCTAAGACAATTCTCTAGAATTATACACTCAGATATGACTCCTATAGCTACTATAATATACTAGAATAGCGCAAGAAGACACGACGATTTTTTATATAATGCTCAATATTCTTATAATCTCACAAAAACTCTAATTTTCCCAAATCACAATGACAAGATATCAACTCTACCAAATCTTTAATCGAATAGCAAGAATATTTTCGCAAAAATATTAATATAATAAACAGAATAATTTATAATTCCAATGAAAGATGATATCGTTGTCTTTTAACCTTTTTACAACTATCTACCCAAACAATATTAGAATAATGAGAGTGTCTCTCCAGACGACAACCGGATCGTTTATCACTAACATACAAACCCTTTGTGCATTAATACCCTTAATTTAACAGGGTTCGATTGAGGCTAAATGACTGTAACCCTACCAAGATTACGAGACAACCTGATTCTCTAGAATCCTTACCAATTACCTGAGATTTTTTATAATAATCTGATTCCCAAGACCGAGGTGTCATAAAAAAGGTGAAGTATGAAATTCCCGATACAAATCTAATCACCAAACCATTCAAATAGATTTTCTATAATGCGTTATACACATATAATTATACAGAAAACAAAATAAAAATGACAAATAAGCACTTTGAACATAACTATAAGTTATTTACCTTTAACAAATTTCATATGTGTGATATATATTTTTTAACGTATTTTTGTAAGAATGATGTGCATACGAGACACCTGCTACAAATAAATTTCCAAATTACATAATTCCCACAAAATTATTATTACTCTAGATAACCGTATATACTATAAACTATAATGTAAAAAATAATCATATGAGAAATAAACTAAATTTAGTAAATTATTATTTATTTAAAAAAAAATAAGCAAATATAAAATAAAAATCATCACATTATATCAAGCGTTTTGACCCAAAGCACTGTCACAATGAAACATAAATACTAATCTAAATTCTGATACAAAGTAATATATTAATTACATAGGTAAGTATAGCAAAGTACGATATGAGTAAAACACTCCATAATAAACACCTAGATGCTCAAAATAAATTTACATATAGCCCTAACATTTTATTAATTCTTGAAACCAATCTAAAATGTAATATCAAAATTATATTATATAACAAATATTTTAAGATTTCTTTTGTAACTATTACTCACATATAAATAATAAACAATCGAAAACTCAATAAGTGACATTGTAAATCTACGCTTTGATCACTACATCAAATTGTAAAAATATTTACACGCACACAGTGGGTCATCGCAATGAACGCATTTCGAAGATACCGTCAAACAACACCATCCCGCATATACAACTTACTAGAGAAGCTATCCAAAATTATTATCTAAGAAAACTCAATCTACAATAGTAAATAATATATCTAATATTATATTAATAATACATAATTTATAGTAATTTCTTTTTAGATAAAATAACATTACATAAAACAATAATAAATTTTAAGTCATTGATACTTAATCGCAGCTGTACGACTCTCACTCAAGCACACTTACACTACACTATATGGTCGTCGAGTAGTCCTCTCCACTCTCTCTACCTCTGCTTCTTGTTGCAAACCGTACATATATCCTCTCTCATCTCTCATCTCTCACCTCTCTCTCTTACTCAATCTACCTATGTACTACATCATCTCTCAGTCAAAAAATGTCCTCCACTTCCCAATAATAAGATCATTTTATAATATCACGTATACTAAATCATATAAGAAAAATTGATATTACTATTTATATTATATAAAAACTATATCTAAGAATAGTCATTAAGATGTTGCTAATTCTCTATCCTATAACTCATCAAATCAAATATTATAATCCTACGAGTGAAAGCTCTTTAGTAACATATGTCCAGTCTTAAGGCTAGCTGATATCTTCCCTCCTACCTCGATTACCCGCATGAATAAAATATCTTATTTACACGATGTTGATGTGTTGCTATTGAAACTAAGATAATCACCTGCTACTCCATCATACTTGCGTCGTCTGTTTCCTATTATCCCAATATTTATTAATCTCTCATAGGGCCCCAAATTATATTGCTGAAAAAATACCACAAATCAATATAATATATTCATAGTAGATATATTTAAATACAAATAATTATTAATAATAACTAAATTTTATATATACTTATATCTATTTACAAAAATAAAAAAACAATTAAATAAAAAATATATGAAGACATCTAATAATTTAGAAGAATAATATATATAATAATAATAATAAAATAATAATATAATCATATACTAAATATAATAATCATATCTAATAATCAAATAATAAATCCATAATAATGTAATAGTAGATAATAATTAAAATTAAAAAATAAAAATGTCAAAAAGTAAAAATACATATAATAAATAATATATAATTAATAATAATTAATAATAATAATAAGAATAATAATAATATAATAATATAATAATAATAATAATAATATTAATAATGATAATAATAATAATAATAATCTATAAAATAATTATATAATAATTAATAATAATAATAATAATATAATAATATAATAACCCAATAATAATAATTAATAATAATAATCAATAATAATAAAAAATAAGTCAATAAATAAAATTTGGTCAATACCCAAAATATTTTATTGCAAACACCCCAAGATTACAGGTTGTGTTTACATATTTATATTATACAAAATTAATAATTAGATTGAGAAAAGGGCCTACCTAGGGGGAGGTTTTCGTCATGAAGCCACCCAAATAATCGTAATAGGATAACCATCTAGACAATAACTAATAGTAATATACCTGATTAATAATATACATGATAATAAATAAAATATAAAATAATAAATAATAATAATAAAAAACAGTTAATAATAATAAATATAATCAATAAATACATAATGAATAATAATAATAATAATAATCAAATAAAATAATCAATAATAATAATAAGTAATAATATTAATAAAATAATAGAATAATAATAAAAATAATAATAATAATAATATAATATTAAGTACCATATGTCAACAATAATAAATTAATAATAATAATCAATAATAATAATAATAATAATAAAATAAATATAATAACTAATAAGAATAATAATAATAGTAATAATAATAATAATAATAATAAAAATTAATAATATATATACATTAATAATATATAATAATAATAATAATAATAATATAATAATTAATAATAATAATAATATAATAATAATAATAATAATAATCAATAAATAACTTAAAAAAATAATAATAACTACGCAAATTTATATTACATAATCTATTCAAGTATAATGTATAATATTTTACCTAGCTGTATGATGGCATATAAGGCCAGAATAGTTCTGTATTTAACGTAAAAAATAGAAAAAAGGGTATAAATACTACAATAAAATAATATAATCTTACTTAAACACCAAAATAAAATAATTAAATAATTATATTATCTAATAATAATAACACCCGAATTACATATAATCAATTTAAGAATTATACAATAGCTTAAGTACAAATTTAATATATGATAAATTTAATCTATGCATTATTATACTACAAATAATAATAAATAAAAACCAAATTATTAAAATATATATATAGTGTGATGCAATTGTACCTATGAATTAAAATTATGAATTACAATATCAGAAAGTTATTAATATAATAATAATAATTTGTTGAGATTAATTGTATAGTGCTATAAGGTGAAAATATTACATCATCATAAATATCTAAATCCTAAAAGCATCTATAAAATAATAAATTACACTATAAACACACATTTTATTTTTAAATTAAAGGCGTTAATAATCAATTAATGTAATTTTTATGTTGACGCATTATTCATTGCATTTATTTCACTTTCTCGTCAACCTAAGATTGGTTTGTTTCTTTGTAATGTTTGCTTTCGACTCACAAAATTAAAAATATATAAGTCTTCAATAAAGAGATAGTTCAATACATCATAACACCACATGATATAATGTGAAGTCAGTACATGATAACATCACATGCTATAATGTGAAGTCGATAAATAACTTTGCTATTATTAAATTAATAATAAAACAGGAAAATTCATCTGAAACCACAAAATAAAAATGATATTCGTACCTAAAATAACTTTTTTTTACCGCACCTTTATATTTGAATGCGCACCGTACCGAACCGGAACAAACATTAGCCTTTTTTGTTTGTGAAGATTGCTTGAAGGTGGTCATTTACTTTTAAGAGAAAACGTTACTTCAATCTAAAATGTTTTAACGCGTTTATTTTGTCAATAGCCATCGATATGTTAATAACGCTTAAAATAACACATCATAAAGCGTTATTTCCATGTTAGGCACAAATCATAATAAACACCACATTGAAAGATTAAAATGAAAATGTTGGTATGGTATTTCCTTAAAAGGAAAGTAATGCTCATCAAATGGTTTGTTATTTTATTTGTTAAGGCGGCTCCACACATGCAGAGTTTGTCAAACCCTTGAATCTTTGCGTTTTGCATTAATTTTTTACTCATAAGCCAATGTACGTCTACATACATTCAAACCCCATGTGTGTATTGGTCTTTTTGAGCAAAGCGTGTGGTTCATTTGCTTGGTTTTGTGCGATTACACACAAGACTCTCTTTCCTCGTATGTCGCGAAAAGTACTTGTTGTATCTCTCACATAATCAAAGAGCATGCTCATGAACTCAAACGCTGAACATAATAATGAGGCCCAGAATATCCACACACATGCGGTGTTTGGCAAAGATTTCGACAAACTCCGCATGTGTGGAGCCGGCTTTTAGTAACACATTATGATCGACAAAATAAACGCGTAGAATACTTTTTGCAGATTTGTGCATACTTTTTTTAATTAAAAAAAATTTCGCACCTCACAAGAATTATCCTATGTCTATGAGAGGATTTGCTCAAGATAATTACGATAATTATCGACTTTTGTCCAATCACTCATAATTCACACAATAGTCTATTGAAACTGAATAAAATGTATAAAAAATATTAAAAAAACACTCAAATAATGGGGAAGACCATTTCTGTACATTATATGTCTACAACTTAATAATTATAAAGAAGATAAAAAAGTGTACTATAATTTAAACTTCTACGAAAACAATATTATTTGACTGCTTATGAAATTAGGTAGTGTGATCCTTCGGCTTTAGGTGGGTGCCGCAAAAATATCTCACTTCAGGACTTTTTTTCATTATCGATACAATGTTATAGTTTTTTTTTTCACCGTATATATTCATGTTGTTTTCTCGATTATCAGCGCTCCTCTAAATTCGATAATTACGCGTTTATATATATAATATAATAATTGTATATATATATATAGTATATATATTTTAGATATATAATATATTATAATTATATATATATATATATAATTATTATTGTTTCGTATACTATCTTACATTACAACTTATTTGAGACTCCATATGTATATATTTATCTATAAAAACTTTTAGTGTTTATATATATATATATATATATAATATATTATTAGATTTTATTATTTTATATTCATAAATATATATTAACTGATATATAATTTTGCTTGTTACGACTGTGTCCGCTAGACACGATAATCGCTAGCTAGCTCAGCTAGGACTAACACGATACCTACGATGAATACACTCAGTCACGATTGCGGTAGACTCAAGGTAGCTCAAGATTATGATGAGCTTTTGTATAAAAATTACTGGTTAGAATAATTTACTTAAGGAATAAATTTTATATAAGTACCAATATGAATATCACTTGCATAACACTTGTTTAAAATTTGCATAAAACTTGTTTTATCATTATTCACACTACGATAGTGTATTGCTTCATAATATGTTTTACTCTTACCACACGTTACTATTCGCAATCCGAAATCTCATCTACTCTTGCAATTACTAGTTATTAATATATAATATTTATATATATATATATTTATATAATAAGTATATATATATATAATATATATATAATATATAATTCATAATAAATATTATATATATTAATTTATATATAGTTAAAATATTTTAAATATTAATTTTAAAATGATAATGACAAATTTTAAAATATATAAATAAACTCTCTATATTTATAATTAAATATTAGATTTAATATAACCTATAATAATAAATATTATATATATTTATATTATAATATAAAGAACAAAATTTAATGAAAGACTAATATAAATTTATAAATAATATATCATTAATTCTAAATAGTATATTCGATAGTAAATAAGTTTATATATCTAATAATTTTAAAATTTAAAGTATTATATGAAAATAATATTTTAAGTTCATAAGTCAATAATAATATTAAATATAAATATATATAATATAGAGACTCGTGGCGCAGGAGTTGAGTCGATACTGCTCAATCTCATACGAGAATGGGAATCGACTATGGTTCATAATCCTTCGCAGTAGCAGATTGAGATGATTTATCGACCTTGGAGTGCATAAGGAATTAAAACTCGAGACTTTGCGAACACAGTGGTGGCACTCGCGAGGTATTGGAATAGCATCAATTGACCTTTAATAAGTTCGATTCATATAGATGGTCACACCCGTGTTAACTCCCTAAAAGCCGTAATGTACCGAAAGATGACCTTAAAACCCTATGATTTGGATTTGTCAATAGTGCTTTTAAGTGATCTATATAGATGAATAATATATTACTTATGTGTGATATTATATATTGATTATGAGATATATATATATATTATATATATAATATAATATTTATATTAATATATATTAATATATAATATTATATGGACCTTTTTTGTTTTAACGCTTTATGGTCACGTTTAAAGAATTTTTTTTGTTTGGTTTTATTCAATATATTATTTTCTAAGTTATTATTTTATGATCCTAACTATCAATTTTAAGTTAAACGGACATGATTGATAAATATATAGGACATTTGTACGTCTTTTACGACCGTTTTTACGTTTATACCGACTTACGTATCTTGGGTGTCGCGGGGGTTTCCTCGCCCTCCTCAACCCCTACGGGGTATGGAAAAACGTTCCCCCCTGTGTTCCCTCGTATGAAAGGGCCCCTACTAATTTTTTTTGGAGATTGTGAATAGATTATCGTTTTTAGTTTTTTATGTTTTTAATATTTGTGAATAATAAAGCTTTATTGATTCCAAATATGTAATATTGTTTTTCTGTAAGTGTGGTATTTTTAACAATAGAAATAATTTTATATAAAATTATTTGTTTTTTTTTGTTTTTTTCAAATATTGCGCAATACCTTTAATATTATGACTTTATCAAGTAAAATTTGACAAACAAGATGAAATGGTTTTTTACTGTAAGTGTCGTACTTTATGGAGATATTTCATTATTTTTAAAACAATATTAAACATAAATGGAATTTTTTCTTAAAAAATTATTATAAAATTATTTCGTATAACTTTTTGACATCATGTCCGACTTACCACTGACTTCTATTGTTGGCATCAATATAGTAGCAATATATTAAAAAAAATGAATAAACAATTAAATCAATAACTGTCCCAAAAAAAAGGCATAGTGATATATAAAATGGCTTATAATATTATTAATATTTAGTTACCATTTTCAAATAAGAAAAATAATATTTAATAGATATTATTAATAATATTATATAATATATTATAATATAATTAATGTAAAGATAAATTTTTATAATAAATATGATAGTTAGTCTGTTTATACTTTACTTATATATAGAAGACATTTAAGCTATCATCATATGTAATTAGAATATATGTTAATTATATTAGTATATATCGGAAAATTAAACTATATTTTGTATATCGTTCATAATAGATTAAGATTATCTATCAGATAACAGGACAATCATATTTAAATACCAATGCTATCTGAATATATCGATAATCGAAAAATAACTATACGATAATTATTTATATTTTTTGTGAATCCCTAATCGAAGCCAATACCGTAAGTGCTACTCCAAGTGATTCGGACTAGGGAGTTCTCGTAACCCTGGCTCTTAATTCTTTTGTTTAGCTTAAGCTCCGTTTCGTTTTGCTATATTGTGCTTACGAAATACGTAAGAAATAGTTCGAGGTGTTACGCGTTTTCAAACTTAAGCTTCAAAATCGTATAGATAAGTATTACAAAATCACGGTGTGTTAATTTAGTATATATGTCCTTAATTTCTGTGATAATATCTGAAATTAAAATTCAGTTTAAAAAGTAAATTTTACCTTACAGAATTAAAGAAATTCGTTACGTTTGATGTGAGCATTTTATTACGATTTTGCGATAGTTGACAAATAATGAAGCTCGTCAAACAGACTCGGGAGCAATTTCTTTATGTGATCATAAGCCTAAGCAAATGAGACTAAAAAAACGAAAACGGCTTTAATTTCCGTCATGTCATATATATACGTGAGTAATATCATGAAAGCCTTTGTTAAAGCTTTGAACAATCAAAAAGAGTATAAGGCTATTTAAGCACTCACTGTCTGTTTTATTTAATCGCCTTTTCATTCTTATGTCAAATGGCACCTTGTTATATAATTAAAATAGTGCATCAATAGGTATAATATTTACATATATTAATATATATTGTGATCTATGAATGAAGAATTAGATACCCTGTTAAGTTGTATTATAGACTATATTTATATATATTAATTAATATATATTGTAAAATATTTAAATAATGAAATGAATAATAAATCTTATAAAATCTATAGACTCTCTCCGATATATCATGTGCTCATATACCTCACTATCCTCCGTACATATACTAAGCCTAATATATATATTCTATATGTTATAATTATAATTATTATATTAATAACATATTTTATATATAATTTCGTATATAATATATATATAATATATATATATAGTCCTCAGTAATAATATATGATGTTAGATTATAATAAAAACATAATTCCAAATATAGTATGTTAATTATATATATATATATATATATTTATACTATATATATATATTATATATTTTTATATCATTATATATATAATATTATATAAATATATATTAGTATAATATATATATACTAAGCTTTTTATATATATATGTATATAATCCCGGTATAGCGTCGGGCGAACTACCTAACTTATCTCAATATATATCTATTATATCTAATATAATTAGATTTTAGTCTCCGATATGATACAAGTCTTATACTATTTTTCATTCTTAAATCACCCTATCACAATAAAAAATATAAACTGTATATTTAATAATAAAATATAAATTATTATATATTATATATGACTCATACTAATCTGCTATCATACCTATTTATATATTATATATTTAACCTATATATAGGTAATTATATTTTTAGTGTCATTTTACTTTCTCTCTTTTTCTTTAAATAATAATATATGTCATATACAGGCCATGTCTCATTTTATGGGTCAAAAATGACGGTCTTAGTAATTCATATTATATAACTTATAGCCCTCACATAAAAATAAAAAAATATCTAAAATATAATTAATATTTTATATTATAATATATATTGTACTATATATAATATATTATATTATTATGAATTATGATATTAAATGTTTTCAATTCTATAAGTATCTCATATTAATAAACTTTATATTATATTATATTATCTGTAGTATATATAAACGTATAAAGTAGTATACTATATACTATAGTGTACGTGTATATCATAATATTATTAGCTATCTATATATATATACTATATACCTATATATAATATATATACTACCTATATATATAACTATAAATAAATATAATATATAATATATATTGTATATATATATTAATGCATCGTAGTTTTATATAATATAATAGCTCGGACTTATTGTTATATTAGTATATATTAGTATATATTATATATATTCTTTAGTAGTATTATAAATTATTATTATTCTTGGAACCTAGGTGTTATTATAATTATATCATAAGTTTTTTATAAGTTTTAACGGTGAATATGAGGAGATTAATTATTCATTTATTTACATATATTTATATTGCTTTAATAGATGTATATTTTTATATATATATATATATATATATATACTTATATAATGTTTATATTTATATATATATTTATATATTATATATATATATAATAATATGTATATCTATTTATACATAGTAAATTATAAGATTCTAGATATATATTATATAAAGTTTATTACATAATAATAATAATTGATACTCGTGTTATATATATATATTGTATATTGATATATATATATATATAATAAATATATATATATATATAAATATTATTTATATCTTAACACTTTAGCATTAAAATTATATATATTAGTAATTACATTAATTTTGCTTGAATTTTTCTTTACAAAATATATGATTGTTCAAAGATTTTATCTGAGGAGTACTTTATTGATTTGAATCGTTTTTTGCTTTTTTGCAATAATTTTAAATTTAATACTGTGTAGTGACGAAACTGAAAGCATGTGAGCTCTGGCAAGTTAGTTATAGTATTAATATATTATATATATATATTTATATAAGTATATCTCTATAATTATATATTCCTATACTATAATAATGATTCTATATAGATATATATTATTTATATTTTTTATATATTATTTATCAAATAAATCTTATACTTACATTATAAATTATTAGGTTATTAATTATTAAAATATATAATTATATATTTAGATAGTACTCATCACTTATTCCTTTGAGAGTATAACCGTCCAATCAAAGCGCTCAAGTTTGGGGTGTTGTGACTATTTGCGTGAGGATGCGTGAATCCAATTCCGGTAAAGAGGCTACTCGGTACTGTGCAATTCAAATAACATCCAGTGTGCTTTTATTAATTTAGCGGAAGTGTATTGCTTCAAAATGAAACGGCTACGTTGCCATCTCAGATTGGTAACTTAAGTTTTGTTGGGATTGTTAGAGGTTACTATATTATGATATATATATATATATTATATTAATATATATATATATATATATAATAATATATATAATATATATATATATATATATATATATATTCCACTCCTTAGCCCTGATCTATAATATTAGCGAATTAAATATATATTCAACAATTTAGGGAAAGTTTTGAATTGCCTTCAAGAAAATACTGAAACTGATCAGTTTAGAAATCATACACAAAGAATAGGATAATTATCTATTTTCTTCAAATATCGATATATGTTGTGTTTCGGATATATCGAAAAGATCAGAATATCTGACCTTAACCTTTGTCATAATAAATACAAATATATATATGTATATGACTATGTGGTATATATATAGTATGATGGATTATTTATTATATGATAGATATATAATAGCTAAGTAGAAGAGTAATGTGGTTACTAGTATAATAGTTTTATTTTAGTAATATTTTTAACTAAAATTTATTGAAAACTTGGTCCAAAAATATAAAATACGTCAAAAACATATTGCTTAGTTTTTAATATAAATTATAAACACAAAACTGACTTTTTTATGTGACAAAACCCAACAGTAATATGTTTACTGAGAGGATCAAGAATATGATTCTATGTTGCGAGTGTATTTTTTATCCTCACAGTATCAATGACATGTTAGCAAGGTTATTTAGAAGATTTCTGATATATGTTTTAAAGTCTCTCTATTCCGCTTTTATTTTTTTTGCTCTAAGATATTATATAAAAGGTACTCGCTACAAGTTTAATACTTTATTACTTGTCTACCCTATGTAAAACATTTGTTGTTACACCAGATAAAGGTGAAATAAAAATTCAGATGATTATCTACATTAAACAATTTAAAAGAGGAAAGTAAGCGTGGGTACTTCAATATAGGTATCAGTGTTAGTAAGGACATATTATGGTCATGATGAAATATTGAAGTAATACACTCTCCTGGAATTTTGAATACGTTAAGTGTGCAATTCTTCGTTTTAAGATAAAGGTTTTTTGTGACAAAGTTTTCCTCGTTCAAATATTAGAGATTTGGTAATAGCTATTACCCGGTTCGATCCAGTGTAAAATTTCGTGAGATCTAAGTGCTTCAATACTCAATTGTGTTTCTCTATGGATGCTTGCTGGCACGAATGTCTGGTAAATGACCGCAAAACCGAATACACATCATTATTTATCATTAATATATGTAGTACATATAGTTTGTGTACGCAGTTTACTATATGCTTTTCACTATGTATATTTTAAGCTTTTGAAAAATTGAGATCTAATCACTATTATATATATATATATATATATACTATATATCATTATTGTTCGTTATTAAAATCTTCACCCTACTTAGAGGACCTGCCGTTCTCTAGTATTATATATATATATATTAATGTATGTATATACTAATCTATAGTTAGCTTATTTACTCCTAATAGGGTATCATAATGCACTCTCCTCGCTCCATTGTATTGTCTAAATATAGGGTATCGGCATAGTGAGATGTACATATAGGTGTCACAGTGTATCACGATATCTAGGTTTTTGTAGTTCATTATAAGATGTTTGTTAGCGTATACATATTATTAAATCTGTGATATACCTACGTATTTCTTTAAGTGGGTATTTCATAATTATTTTTATTTTTTCTTACTACTAGGAATATCAAGAAAAAAAAACTTTTTTTAGGGGCCCAGGGGAGAGGTAGGGAGAATAAATAACACTACAACCTAAACAGACCTAAATATATTATATATATAATCATATCTATAATTTACTTTTAAATATAAAATGAACAATGAATATGATTACATATTATATATATATATATATACGATTTATTAGTATAATAATTATGGTATTTAGCTTATATATACTGTGTACTAAGTATATAATTATCTAGGGTAC
>JABUQX010018349.1:0-20000 GCA_015478945.1 Trachelipus rathkii
TTTTCTTTTTCTTTTACAAATTTTTTACAAATTTTTATAAACTCAGCAATATGTAATTTTGTCAACCGATTTTATATAAGTTTTTGAAATGTTTCAATACTGATTTTTCTTCTACTTAAGACTTAATAGTGAATAATGGCAATATGCGGAAGGAATTTAAACTTTAACCGATCCCATTCTGGAGCTATTAGTAAGAAGAAATACATTATAAAACATTTCCTACCTTTTCATATAACTTTAATAATGTAGCTTCGGTTAACTGATATAATCCTAATTTTAACTTATAAATCAAGAAAATTATTATTGGCAAAGTGCTGCATCTTTTCAAGCATTAGAGAATTAAATGATATATACCGGTAAATATAGTTTAAATATCTGAAACAAATCAATTAAACAAAAATAATAATAATAATAATAATAATAATAATAATAATAATAATAATAATAATAATAATAATAATAATAATAATTCTTAAATTCTTTTCTGTTTTAGGTAAAAAGAGTGAAGATAGAATGAGAACCCAAATCTAATATAAGTAATAAATTCAAGTAATGAAGATTAATTGAAGTTGTAGTCGTAGTTGTCAGGTAAATTATTTACTGATAAAAATGTATTAATAAAATCCAATGCTCTACATTAATCCCTTTAAATGTAATTGAAAAACTAAGTAAGAAATTAAACAAATAAACAAGATGCACTTCAAACTCTGAATGAAAAAAGATGAAGAATTGAAAGGAGTGAAAGGAACTTAATCTTATTCTGGGAAAGTGGTTATCATTTATGGTCATATTTCATTCGGTTCCGTAGTGCCCAACTATCCATTACCGCTTCTGTGTATTTTAACGTATTTATTGATTATGTTTTTGTTTTTTGTTTTTTTGCTCTCTTTCTTAGATATGGTTCTTATTAATTTAAATAATAATAATAATAATAATAAATAATTAATTATAATAATAATAATAATAATAATAATAAAATAATAATAAAAATAAAAATAATAATAATAATAATAATAATAATAATAATAATAATAATAATAATAATAATAATAATAATAATAATAATAATGTGTAATTATTATTATTAATTATTATTATTATTATTATTATTATTACAATAATAATAATAATTTAAAAATTTCTTACACATTTCATACTTGGTGATAATAAGCATGGAGTGCACATACTCTGAATCTCCCCACTGAACTGTTCCTTCTAGCCTAAAGGATATTTAAATTTCGCCATTCTTCAGCAATAAAGAAGGTCAACTTTACGAACTGGACCGAAAGTTTCTTTCCGCAACCGGCGGTAAAGTTCATTCCGGGGTTCTTCCATTGCTTCGTACCTCCAATTTACTTAGGGTGTTATTATTTTTAGGGTGTACAACATGAAATTTGACTGCTTCTCTCAGAGATTTGTATTCTTAAAAAAAAATAAAAATAAAATAATAATAATAATAATAATAATAATAATAATAATAATAATAATAATAATAATAATAATAATAATAATAATAATAATAATAATATAATAATAATTGTCTTATTGTCACAGTCATCATTTAGCGGATCTTTGGTAATGTGTTGAAATTGGCAAATTTCTTTGCGATGTTCAAGTGTAGTTAAATTTTATTGAAATTTGTTATTGATTAATGATGATACTCGATGCATGTATATATATAATTCTTTTCGTTCTCTTTCTTTATCTACCTTGTTTTCCCCAAGATTGGGAGTAAGGAGCGCTACAAGCATCGAAAAGAAAAGCAGTAGGAGTATACAAATTGTCGAAAGAAAGGCCCAGCCTTACCGCCCCCTCTGTACCATTAATAGTGAGAACTCGCCGCAGTCATAAAATAACCCTAGAGCTTCAGGGACCGCGAAGAACCCTCACTAGGGTATATCGTCAATTTAGGGTTCATCCTGTACGCCCAGTTGGCACAAACCATGCCCCCATACCAAACCCCGCCATTTCTCTCCTATATGCACCTTTATTCTCGCCTCTGCCAAACTCACCATTTCTCATCCTGCAGACATTCGATTCACCGCACTTCGAATCCACATCTTCTCCTCGGTCTCCCAGCCGGTCGGTTCCAACACACTCTCCACTATACATCCCGTTAACCAACCGACTATCATCCATCCTTTCCACATGACCAAGCCATCTCAGTTAACTTTCATATATCTCTCATTACCCCTTTCTTCACACCACACAACTCTCTAATAAGTTCATTCTCATTTTATTAAATCTTCTCACACCTAGCATTGCCCCTAAGATTGTCCATCTGAACACATGAACTTTAGATCCTTATACTTCTTATTCCAGGACCATAGTCTCACTTACCATACAATAACCCACAGTAACAACATTACCCTGCATTAAGACTTCTACGCACTCAAGACTTAGTTCCTTTACAGTCACCATGTATTTTATCGTTCCAGCTATCTTTCTACCATTCACAACTTTCCTACTACACTCTGCAATCATCCGTTCCCCTCTCATCCAACACATACCCTAGAATATTTAAACTCAGGACACTTGTCCAGCTGGCTCACCAGTCTAACATAGAACTTCCACACTGAGGACGGTCCTCACTCACAACCATAACCTTTACTCTTATCTACGTACTGTCAAACCCCTCCTTTAACACACCCTGCCAATCTTCTCTACAATCCTCTCAAACTCTCTTCAGATTCCCACACAGAACCAAATCATTTCGCATATAGGAGGTAGGGCACCCTCCACTCATCTCCATCTCCATCATTCTAACACCATTTGCCTGTCACGCCCACCTGATTCTTTCATAACCCAGTCCATATACAAATTGAATAACCAAGGAGACGAAACACAACCCTGTCTCCACTCCGCTATAATCCTAAAACCAGATCACCATTGGACAGCCATTGTTTCAAACACACGCTCACTATCGTCCCATACATACTTTTAATTCTATTCCAGAAGCCTACCACCAACAACCATATATCACTAATACTGCCATAAGCTTCCTATTAACTCGATCATTAGCTTTTGATAATCCATAAAACTAAGTAAATTTATTCTTCTTCTCCCTCCATTTTCTCAATCATTTGTTTCAATGTAAAGATTTGATCCAAACTCATCTACCACTCCTAAACGCACCTTGTTCTTCTACAATCAGTCCTTCAGTCACTCGTAGCACTCTTTCGACCAAAATACCAGCATTATACTACCTACAAACACTCAGTAAACGTATCTCCCTATAATTCTACCAGTCCCTTTCTCTCCTTACCCTTACATCAAGGGTTCCTATTCACCGCCTCCTCCAACCCTTGAACATACCTTACTAAACGCTTTACTTACACACACTGCCAAATCCAATCAATCACCATCCATCTCCTCCGTTCTTGATTATTTTTCACCTCAGTAATTTCATCTAACCCTGCAGATTTACCATTCTTCAACGTTTTCAACTCTACCCATTACCTCTCCTTACTAATAACCTCATCCCAAGAATACCTAATCCTTCTTGCACCATTGCAAAACCCACACACATCACCATCACCTCTTTCATTTACTGGTTGATAACATTGTCAGATTTTCGAAGCTTTCTTCCATACTGCCTCTCACACCCATTCATCTGTTGACAAAAGCACCATCCCCTATACATTATTGCTAAGCAGATTCCCCTTATTCTCACTTATTCTAACTTATATATATATATATATATAATATATATATATATATATATATATTATTAATATATATATATATATAGATATATATATATAATATATATATATATATATATATATAATATATATATATATATATATAGTATCCTTATTCTACTATACACACACAGGTGTATATTAAACTTCAAATAAATTAACTTTTATAAGAAAATAAATATGAAAAGTTTCACACAAAAGGCTAGAGCAAGAATATTTTATAACTTAAGTCACAGAATTATCCCAAAAAATTTTTATGTAATATTTCTCTGATGAAGAAAAATTGCAAAAATTAATAAAAATATGTTTTAGAATAAGTCTTGTTAGATAATTATAGCATAGATTTGAAGTTTAGGTCTAATAAATTCAATTTGCTCTCGTCTATCACGTTCATACATGCTAGACCAATCTTCAATCAGGATCTGAGACTAAACACATGACGAAAGACCTTTGTGCGGATTCAAAGGGGCTTCTGATAAGTTGAATTCTTTACTTTACTATATTAAAGTTAGTGTTTGAACACTTTAAAGTAGAAGGTATACATAACAGAAGATTTCTTTGCTGCAACATTTACTACTTCTTGCAGTGTTATTTCCACTTGTCCTCGAATAAAAATTTAATATATGGCTGATATATCAATTCAGTAATTAATACGCCAATTTTGTAGGTCAAATAAGGAATTGATAAACCTTTTTATAGTGTTATTGATTAAGATAGAGAAATTGTAATAATAATCCTGGCATTGGTTTTGATTTGAATGTGCAAAAGAATTGTATACTGTATATACCGTAGTAATGTCATACATACAGTACCACAAGATGGAAATAAATTATAGTTCAAAGCACAACCCATGAATCGATACTTTAACATTTTAACATTTATAATTCTGAATCTACAGTTAAGAGCTTGAAAATGATGGATTTCCTCTTAAAACTTCTGTTGAGGTATTGTAAAAGCCGTATTGCATTCTAGACGTGCCTTTTAAATAAATCATTGAACATAAGAAAAAAACAAAAAATTTAATGAAGTAGTTTCGTTAGATCATATTTTGACAAGTTAGATGATCATATTTTGACAATCTTGCATGTGCAATATATGTTTATCCCAACCTATTTTTTATTATTTTCTTTTGTTGTTAATGACATTGTATGCTTCAGCTTAAAAAAAGTTCACTCATCTACAACGGAGAGCTCCAACAGTCAGTCTAATTCCCTGGTCTTATCAGCTATCCAATGATCAAGGATTGTGCATTTATCTTTGAGAGTAAGCTATAATCAAATCAATTCTTGACCAATTAATAATTTTATTTAAGATGCAATAGAATCAGTCCCTTTGTATTCAGCAAGGATTTAATTGCATCAACCACCTTCCTGCCATTCACAACTTTCCTACTACACTCTGCATCATCCGTTCCCTTTTCATCCAATATATAGCATAAATATTTAAACTCAGATACTAGTTCCAATTGCTCACCATCCAACACAATTTAACATCGCCAACTCCCTCACTCCCTACATTACCTTACGCTTATCTATATTTACTTTCAAACCCTTCAACCAATCCTCTCAAACTTTCTTCAGATCCACCACGCAAAACTACATCATCAGAGTACAATAAGCAGGGCACCCTCCACTTTCTTCCATTCTCCATCAGTCATAATATCTTCCCTACCACTCCAACCTCTAATTCTTTCATAACCCCATCCATATACAACTTAAATAGCCAAGGAGACATAACCCATCCCTGCATCACTCTACTAATAACATTAAACCATTCACTTTCAACTCTATTTATTCTTAAACAAGCTTCACTATCGACATACAAAGTTTTGATTTTATTCAGAAGCCTACCACCAGCACCATATATCACTAACACTTGCCACAGAACTTCCCTATTAATCCTGTCATACACCTCACCTTTTGCAAGTCTATAAAATCTAACTACATAATATTTTTCCTCACTCTCATTTTCTCAATCATTTATTTCACTGTGAAGATTTGATCTACACATCCTCTACCACTCCTAAATGCACCATGATCTTAGCCAACAGTCCTTTTGTCACTCGACGCACTCTTTGAACCAAAATACCAGCATATATCTTCCCTATAACACTCACTAAACTAATTCCCTATAGTTCCTACAGTTTCCCTTATCTCCCTTACCCTTGTACTGTTACTGCTCTTCTCCAATCCTTCAGAACTATATCCTCTACAAATACTTTGCTGTACAATTTCCATTTCTAGTCAGTTGCAATCTCGCCTGCATTCTTGATCATTTCACCATTAATTCCATCTATAGCTGAGAATTTACCTTTAACTTTCTCACTCTACCTACTAATTACTTCATTCCCAATATACCTATTTCTTCTTACACCATCAAACCCACACACATTCACTATCACCTCTTCGTCTCTGCCAATGTTATGCAGATTTTCGAAATGTCCCTCCACACTCTTCCCTCATCCATTTCATCAGTCACAAAAGAAAGTACCATCCCTATTCATTATTCTATGAAGATTTCCCTTACTCTTTATCTTAACCTTTCGTATCTCCTTCCATAAGAGCTTTCTATTCCCTTGTTAAGTTTCCATTCATCCGCCTTTCAAACTGTTCATTTACATCTTTTCCTCATACAAATGCAAATTTTAGTCTTCCTTTTATCCTCCTATATGTTTACAGACACCTTTCTTTTGAGACCTCATCACTGGCTTTTTACACATTCAACCACGTTTTTTTGTTTGTTTTTTTTTAGTTTTAACCACTTGCATCACCTCTTCATCCCCCACTCACTACTGACATTCTTACTTCCTACTTTAGCACATCCACATACTTCTCTTGCACTACTAGCAAAGACTATCTTCATTTGCTTCCAGATTTGTTCAGTTTCATCTTGTTCATATTCAACTGATTTATTTGCAAGTGCTCTTACATACTTTTCCTTATAACGTTCTTCACATAACTTCTCACTCTTAATTATATTTATTAAAGAATGAAATTTAATTGATGATGAGAACTAAATATTGAGAAATTTAAGTTAGACCATATAATAGCTGCATTACATTAATTTAACGGCAGATGTAATCTTTTTCATGTAAAAACTATCTTTAATCATAGACCAAAGTGTTTAAAATACCTCAAAAGCATTCTTAACTCAAACCATTTAAATCTATATATGCTGATCAAACTCTTAAAATTAAATACAGGGGTACAATTAACCAGTCTTGGTACATCCTAGAATAAATAAATATTCCAACAAAAATCCATATTTCTAGAAATAAAAATAAAAAACAACTTACTTTCCTTAATTGTCTCAACTACATTGGCCGACATAGGGATAGGCGAAAAGAGCTCTTCTATTGGGTCATCTGAATTCTGTGACGGGGAATCAACTTCAAACTTTAAAGGAAAGCAGGTAGATACGTTAGGAAAACAACTTTCAATTTTTTCAAATAAACTTAACTTCTCAAGACGTTGATTCGAATCAGTCATAGAGTTTCCTTCTTGGTGAACTTTTCTCTTCTTTTTTGGTGGTTCATGACCATTAGATATAATTGAAGTAAAGCCTTGAGGATCCTTTTTGGGGGGGGATTCATCCCCACAAGATAAAATAGAAGTCAAGTCTTGGAGATTCCACCCATCGACGATTACAATAGTAACGTTAGAAATAAGTTTTCTATTCAAAAGACTGCACCATCTGAAACAGAATATTTTTAATATCAGTAAACAATTACATTCAATTTTAAAATAGCTAAGCTGGATGATGCGCTTTGTAAAACGGTTAATTCAAGCGGATAAATAAATCAAACATTATTTTAATTTCAGTTTCTTATTTTCCATTTAATTAATATATATTGTGAGTTTACCCTTTATAAAATCTTCATTATTTAAGATATATATACTAATATATATATAGTACTATATATATATATAAATTATATATATATTATATATAGATATATATATATATTAATATATATATATATAATAGTATAAAATAATAATATTACCATTAGCAAGTTGGCCATAATGAATGAATCAAAGGAGATTTTACTCTGCCGGATCAGCGGGCTTCAACACTGGACTCCGCGTTCGCTGAGTTAAACATAAACCAGGCGCTCGTTCTTATCCACAGGCCATCCCGTTCCCATTAAAAGAACGTTTCAAGTCTAGCTTATGAAAGCCTTAAATTTTGCATTAAAAAAAACAAGTCAGTAACAACGGCAAAAGCAGTTACAAAATAAAAGTAATTTGAAACCAGACTTCATCAAATGTTATAATTTAAAAATAATTTCCCTTTAATATGTACCATATTCATTTAAAGATAAATAAAAATCATGAAAAATTTTATCATAAAATTTTCAATTAAACTTCTATTCTTAACTCCATATTTTTTAAAGATTTTTAATCGCCTCGATAATTTTAATAATAAAGATGGGAAAAACGAATTAAATTCATGACATTTTTATTATAGTATTGTAATATAAATCTATCGGCCTAATATTAAATTTTGACAATTTTTTTGTTGATGTTTTAATATATATATATATATATATATATATATATATATATATATATGTAATGGGGATTCCATTTAGTCCTATACCCTCAGGTACATCAAGTAATCAAGTGGTATTATATTTATTGATTACCTTATTTACTTATTTACTTAATTATGTCCCATTTAAAATATTATACAGTTATTATGTAATATGTATATGTTCTTTTTTCTAGTGAAAAGTATTTCTTTAAAGTTTAACTTAGTTCATAGTTTTCATGTACAAATTGATTTGATTCTATTAAACATTCGTTTGTCTATAAAAATATTTTCCCAGTCTTTGTATTTTATATTGGGAAACTTTAATACATGCCATTTTGGATTATAGCTCAGGTTAGTGCTTTTAGTATTTATTACCTCAATTTTCAATTATTAATGATGATGTGTTAAAATAATGCTTAATAATAAAAATGTGTTAAAAAGGAATAAAAGCAAATTTAAATGTTTATGCAGGTCAAGGGACATTCACCTGCATCTCAAACTGGGCATCATTGACAGATTTAGCATCACCCAAAAAGGTTTCCAAAATCGGAAGGGGTAAGACCATAGACGTTTACATGGTTGCATGGCAGATATATTTATATCCCCTTCTTCCCTTTGAATCTCTCAATATGAAATATCCCCTTCTTAACTTATCCCCTAAGTAAATTCTTATCATAGTAAATATAAGCTCCTAAGCTCCTAAAGCAAATTTCCCTTCACTATTTAAATATTAAAATTAACTTAACTTTAAACCCACTGTGATGGAACCTAATTTAGTCTTTCATTTCCATTACAGGTTTTAATGCTTGGACGCATTTTTTTGTTTTGTGCTTTGTTTTTGTTTTTGGGCAGATTTTTGTTTTAGTCTTGGGCTCGAAGTCCTGATCATTTTTGCTTTGGCTTATCTTTTATTTTATGGATTATGTCCCCTTGCTTGCTCTTGGATAGAAGCTTAGTCAAATGATCCCTTTTGCCCTTATGACCTGATCCAAATCACATGACCATCCACGGTACCATGCAAACCATTGCTTTCAACAATAACAACAGCTCAAGTTAAGTGTTATGTTGTTGTTATTATATTATAGATAATTTGAAAAGAAGTCCTACCAAAACTGGTAGGCGGCTAAGATTTAAAACATTGTAAAAATTGTAACTTTTTAAAAATCACAAACTAAGATGAATACCGTCCAATGTATAATTGTCCCCATATATACGTATATAATCACACCTGAGCCAAATTCCGACATCTCGTAATTACCCAGCTGTTTATATCACGAGGAGATTTCCCCTCGATTCAAAGGACTTCTGTGTCCATAATTCTGTGTATTATCTTTTATTTAATTATTCACATTCGGTTTCCGGTTCTATGGAGAATTACTCCAAGACCTGACACAAGATTGGACTGTGTCTTTATTATCTTATTTAGTTTCATGACTTAATCTTGCATATATTCATATACTGAGTTATTTGCCCTAATAAATTATACTTTTAATTCTCTTTTGCTATCCCTTGGTTATTTTCTTTGGTGATAAATATATATTGAAAGGTTATATTTGGATATTTATATTTATACACATTATTTAAAGTTACCCCCCATCCATTTTTATAAACTTACACATATCCCGACTGACCTTTCACACAAACAACATCCACAAGTGTGCACCCTCACGAATAGATAGGCAGTAGTGTCCAGAACATTGAAGGAACCACCGATAGAGAAGTATGTAGTCTGATGCCTCCTATACAAAGAATAAGACAGAGGAAGTGCTCATTACCAAGGAGAGGTTAACTAAAAATCACCAGGAGGTTAGTTTTCCTCTAATTCATCCCCTTTTTTTCCCTTTTCTCCTTTCTTTTATTCTTTTTTTTTTTATTTGTATGGGTAATCATAAGGTTCCAAATTAATCAATTTTGGACACCTGCGGAGATCAGAATAACTAAGTGCTGCAATTCATTGTTCTTCAACATTATAGTCGTCAGAATTCTCTCTTCTTGGACAGCCATTATCCTGGTCTCCGTTACATCATAGCCCAAATTGATTTGGCGCCCGAACAGGGACACTGTTGTCTCTCGTTCGCGAAGCGTGCGCATTATCAAATCTTAACGATCATCATCGTCTGAACTTAAATTCTGGTTTTCTCATCATATTCGTATTCTTTTTAGGAATTGGCTCAAGAGGTGTCGTAACTCCTCTCTTAAAACACATACACTTACACTGCGCGCCCTACTACAATGTCCAATACTAAGATTCCTGCTAGTCAGGATATTGGGGATTCCGGTGGGATGGGTGTGGGTGGTGTTCGTAATAAAATTATAAATCGTAAAAATGAAAACTCTAACAAACAGGAGGGTGATGATAAATCACAAACCTCACGCTCACATAATTTATTAAGCCCTTATAGAGATAACTCTCAAGATGTGGAAAATCCACATACCCCTGAAAGGCCACATGGTTTGGCAAGTCCCTTAAATCCTCATGGAGGCAATACTCCACCCAATGAGGATGAGGTAGAAACCACACCACAGTGGGGTCGAACTCATAAATCTGAAAAACCCCCTGTTGTTGAAAATCTTTTGCGGTTGGATGAACCTCCCAAATTAAAGAAAAGCAATGGTTCAACCACCACTCACTATAGGCATAATCCTCAGTGGGAAATACAGGATGAATATAGCCAGTCTGATTCAAACTCTGACGTTGATGATGGCTTATTGTCTATTCCATATCTGGAAAAGCTACATGAGTCTTTGGCTTCGCAAAAAGAAAAAGCTGAAGCTATAGCTCGTAAAAATTATGATCACCGTCTCCTTGTAAATAATCCCTCGTTGAAGGCCAAGAAATTCGACCTTCGCGATCCTTCTTTAATTAAAAATTTGTCCCTCTATGAGAAGGATGCTTCCCAGTATGCCCCTCGATCTCATCATAATCCGGGTGATCATAATGTAAGATTCCATGTCAAGAGTGAAATCCCTAGAAACTCGTCCCCAAGAAGGGGAAGTAAATTAGTTCAAAGACCTCAAAGTTCCCACAGTCATGATGACTCTAATATTAGATATCCTCAACCTTCTAGATCCCATTACACATCTCACACTACTGACTTGTTAGGGTTAGATAGGGATCAACGGGAGTATAACCCCGTGAGTAGAACAGAGCCATCCCTAAGGGAACAACACCAACCTTACTCTTATTCCCCCTTTGACCAGGTCGACCGAAATAGTTATGGATCGTATGACCCTCAATATACATCACAGCCTCAAAGGAGATCCCAACGTTTAGTAAGAAGACCTGAATCTCCTGAACCTGAAATGTACTCAGGTCCACAAATTAAGAAACGTATAGATCTGTTGGAAGATGCTATCTCACTCCTAGTCCAACTACTAAAAAATTCACAAAAAGTGAAGGTTGTCGATCCCGGTCGATATAATTATGAAGCTGAACAAGATCTTCTTGTCTATTTGGAAGATTTCGAGGCGTATTGTCAGCTTCACTACCCCAATGCACATCATCAATGGCTCAGATTGCTTGGCAGGCAGCTGGAAGGTCGGTTCCGCCAGCTGTATAAGCTGATCTCCAAAGATGACTGACTATTTTTCCGTCCGTACAGCTCTAATAGCAGGATTTCTACAGATGACAGAGAAACGTCGAAACGGAGTACCGCTTGCACGGCCTATCACATCGCTTCCGATCGAAGACCATAAGGACCATCCGAATGTACGCTCTTCGTTTGGAACGCTTAGCGCGACGCGCATATTATAACGGCATCGATATGCGGAAACACGAGTCCCTTAGGACTGATTTTTATGTAGTCTTCCGCCGGATATCGAACGGAGCGCCGCGAGATATATTAAGGATTAATGGAAAATGAGACAAAACACCAGTCTCATGGAAAAGATCGTTGAGCTTTGCAGACTCCTAGGAAAGTGACAACGATCACCCCTATCCCAATTCCATCTCTCTATACAACACAAAAAAATCCTACACCATCATATAAAACGCACCACCGAGACTGACCTGCAACGAAAACAACCCTAGACCAAGTGTGATACAGCATTCAACATACCTTGCAACTAATCCTGCCCTACAAGCCAGTCAGTGATGTATGGATAAATCTAATCACCACCTCCAAGACCACCGACCCGTCGTTCCCTCACTCTCGTTACGGCTCATCACGGCGTTCACAAACTTGCCGGCATTCACAAGTTAAAACATCGTGGTGCGCGGTCCCGGATGATCGTCACGTTGCATCTTCCCGCCTGCGCTGACCGTAAACGATAACCCCTCTTCTCATTCGTCTTCACAACCCGAGATGACAAGACAACATGTCACGTTTGGATTTCTGTGAGAAGAAAGGACACAGTATGAAGGATTGCTACAATTCTTAGGAATTTTTAGCTACTGTAAGAAGAAAGGGCACGTTCGAGATGAAGTAGGTCCCGCCGTTCTCAACAGTCATCGCCTCCACTTCCCAGAGCTTTCACCTGCCCGTTCTGTGGTGGTCCGCACTCTGGTATGAGGTGCACTCATAGGACACCTCCTAAGCAAGGTCGAAACAAGTCTGCCTCTCCAGTAGATGATGCACGTAGAACCGTTCCAGTCCATAAGGTTTATTATGGAAAGTCCACCTCAAGAAGAGAACAGTCGCGGTCCCCAATGAAGGAAAAACCACAAAGGACTCCGAGGCGTTTCCTGGATCCTTGTGACGCTTGTTCAAAGTCCCACTCAGAGGGCCATTGTAAAGGACCGGATGAAGCGTGTTCAGTGCCTTTAAACCGTTGGTCTCCCCAGAAGTGAGTCCCCTGGTGGAGAACGTTCCCGTGATTGACTCAATCACCTCCGCTGATGGTACAAAAAATGCCGTTAGTGGAGATCCTAAACTTTTGGAAACTTCCTCGTTACTGGACTGTAAACTGCGGACAGTCCAGGTAAATTGTAAACCAAGTTCCATTGATCCCCTGATCATTTCTGTAGCTTTCCGCCCGCACGAATCAAGTTATTTCGGCTGTATGATCGATAGCGGAGCATCTGTAAGTCTTATTGGTTCGGACTTGGTTGAAAAGTACTTAAAACATATTCCCATCCGACCTTCTGCTGAAATTGGAATTAATGCCATTCATGGTCTGGCGCGTGACCACACGGCTCCCGTCACTCAGTACGTGCAGACTCCTTTATATTTTTTCGGCCATACTTGGGTTTCTAAACCTATCATCTTTTTGATTGTTCCTACGGAACTAATTGCTGCTCCGGTTGTTTTTAGGAGCCGTTAGCCTTTAAAGAGAATGAAACTCCTTCCTGACTTTTACTACCCAGGCGAGTTACTACGCCGGAAGGTACAGTATACAGCATAGCCAAGAGACGAAAGGTATCCAACATTCCCTTTTAAAATGTGTAAACGTCTGCTCCATTAGTATTCCCCCTCACTCTTGTAAAATGGTATGGAAATACAGAAGGGACCACAAAAATTACACCTGTGGTCCTGTGTTCCGAAGGAGTCGCCAAGAAGACCGGTCTACCTAGTTCCAGGAGATTTGACAAACTTGCATCCCCCAGCCACGTAAGCTGTATTCAAACCCTCTGAAAAAAAACTCAGATCATATACGGAGAAAAGTACGCGTAATAGGCCATCGTTATGTTCTCTTAAGGAAGAGTATGAGTTCTCCCATACGGATCAACCCGTGAACCACCTCTCTAGATGACTTTGTTCAATGTAAGGAAGTGTGGGACAGAATAGAGAGGGAATTTTGTTTTTCTGAGCTCCCCATAAGTGAAGCAACAAAAACAAAGTTCTTATGGATGTCCTCTTGGAGCATCAGTCTTCTCTTAGTTTTGGCGATCACGATGTGGGCGTAGCACCAATATAACGCACACCATCGAGCTTGAGACTCACGTCCTGTCCGAATTCCCAAGCTGGGTAACCTCGCTTCGTAGAGTTTCAACGGGCCGTTGGGCCAAGAAATCGAACGCCAAGCCGAGTGTATGCTGGAACAAAACATGATCCGTCCAGTAAGTTCCCTATTCGACTCCTGTAGATTACCGGTCCCGTGGGACAGGCCCTGACGGCTAAACTTCGACTTTTGTATCGATACCGGAAAACTTAACACAGGATCACCAAAACGACTCGGTTCCGCGATTGCGCCAACCTTAATCGATATGGCTAGTATAACATGTTCGGCCTCAAATACCTGATTTCTCGCACTGAATTTAGTTCGTGGCCTATTATCAAGCGTGGCCATTGGAGCCCGAGCAGCGGTTGAGAAAACAGCCTTTTCACGCCGATTCCTCTCCCAATATGATACCGTTTGAAATGCCTTCGGTGTCAAGAATTGCCCGGGGACCTCCTCAGGTCCAACGCGGGTATTGATGGTTGGCATGCAGAGATACCATTGTCCAAGTGATTGAGTGTACCTGACGACATCATCATTATCCTCAAAAATGTTTGAGCATTATCTATCAACTTTGAAGCTAGTTTCCTATTGCCTAGGGAAAAAGCAGTTACAAACTCAAGCCTTCAAAAACCCGTAAGTGATAGTCAAGGAAGTGGAGTTTTAGGCTCATATAATTTCCAAGCAGGGCATTCTCCCTCTTGAGAAAAACGTAAAAGGTGCCTTGGATTCCAACACTACCTTCACCGTCCAAACATCGGCCGGACAGTTTCTGGGAAGGTGAACTTTTATACGAGAGCCGTTCACATCCCGAACTGTTCCAGGTAAGCGAAACCCTTGTCCTGTTCAAAACTGGTGGCAAGAGTCATGTATAACTGGACTCCAGGGATCCGGCCAAACCGGCCTCTTGAGGAGCTACAAAGCGGTTTGTAAACCAAAAACCCTTGGGATTTCCCGATTTAGCCCTTGAAGCTTCGTACCCTCTAGAACTGTCATGGAGACGCTTCCGGAAATATGGCCGTGGAAGCCGTGTTCCTCCACACACTCACAAAACTGACTGAATAAGTGCCATTTAGCTTTCATCTCCCAATGACGTGTTAGTGGTGCCCCAGACGCTAACTACCGGCAAGTCATTGACAAGGAGTCGATGGCTTTGCGCTGGGCCGTCGCGATCATGCGACCCTTTCTCTCGGAGGGAACTGAAATTCTAAATCTTCACAGCACCAGTATGCCCCTAATTTGATACCTCCAAAATATGAGTCGCGTAGATGGACGGGGGGGCCTTTAAGCCCGAACCATGATGGAGGAGTTCGGATGAGTTCGACTTCGAGACTGACGACGGGATCTGTCGGGGGGGTGGTCAACTAATGTCGTAGGCTGATTGCTCTGTCCCGTTCCCCTGTAGTTGATGAGGCGGAACCCAATTGTGACAGCATACCACACACCCGAGGATATTCCGGATGGGTTTCTTGCCAATTAGGAAATGTACCTGGGGCGTGACGCTTATATAAAAGTGCTGTCGCCAATGTGTTTATTTTATGGGAACGAGACAGACACCTTAGAGGTGAGAGAGTCGTCGTTTCGTTTCTCCACAAACATTCCGTAAAGTACAAACTTCAAGGTAGACAAATCCAGAAGAAGCTTCGTCTGTTGAAATTACCGGGTCAATTACCCATCCCCGAAGTCATGGATGCTTTTGCTGACGTATACAAGATACCCGTTCATGTATACTATAATAATCCCAAGCCAATTATTCATGGTGCTGCCTTCACCAATGAACCTTGCTACATTCATTGTCTTGGAGGTATCCATTTCAACTATCTCCTACGCACTACAGTGGAGCTAGATAACGACAATGAATAATGAATCTATAAAAATGATTCCATATAATCCCTTTGAAAATTCCTATCAAGGGAGAAATTCCTCTCCAAGGAAAATTCCACTTGATAAAGAGTTTTCTTTAAACCCCTTAAATATCCCCCTCAAGGGAAAAATTCCTCTCCAAGGAAGATTTCCCTTGATAAAGAATTTTTATTATTGACAAATAAATCTTTTTCTCTTTACCACAAAAATAAATTGTATGCTTGTGTGTTAACTTAGATAGGGAATTCTAAATATTTTGTAAATAAAAAGATGATCTTTATATGCACACTGATTAGCTCACGGCGGTAATATAGCATGTTGCACAATGCATGGGTGCAACATTTCATTGTGCATGTAAAGTATCATCATACCACTTCTTATACTAATAGCTTTTATTTTTTTGGTGCACCACTTCTATTCCCCACACCTTTTTACACACAACACCATGCGAGAAATTGCTTATTAGCTTCTTATTTATAGTGTTCATGCTATTGCATGAAGCAATAAAAGGATATTGCAGTGTTGTGTTAATATTTTTGCATGAAACAATTAAAGGATGCTTAGTGGTAATGCTTTCGCGAAACAATTATGGTGTTAATAGCGTAATAAGTGTAAATTACCGTACCGTACCGCATTGAAAAGCGGACTTTTGAAAAAAGGATAATCATTATTCTATCATTGAAAAGATAGATCATACCATAAAGGAACGCTTATTGCTTGTGAACTCTGTGATTTTTAAAGTGATAAATCATCAATGCTTTATTAACGCTTTGTGTTTTGTGCGCTGCTTTTATTATATTTGCTGTTACATTTCTAGAGTGTGGTAAACAATCAACCTTATTAAACTTATGCATTTTATATCGTAAATTGTCAAACATTGTTCTTAGTGTGTTGTAAAATTATTCTTATTTCATGGCTATATAAATTATGTAGACACCTCATAAAAGAGTTACTTTTACAGGTGTCTCGTAAATATTTTTGAAATCCATTTAAATTCATTATACCTGCAAGCTTGCAAACCACCCTCAGTTTTTATTTTTCTCTCTTAAAGTGAAAAATTTAAAATGAGGTGGGGCCCAAGTTTAGTGGGGAAGGATGTAATGGGGATTCCATTTAGTCCTATACCCTCAGGTACATCAAGTAATCAAGTGGTATTATATTTATTGATTACCTTATTTACTTATTTACTTAATTATGTCCCATTTAAAATATTATACAGTTATTATGTAATATGTATATGTTCTTTTTTCTAGTGAAAAGTATTTCTTTAAAGTTTAACTTAGTTCATAGTTTTCATGTACAAATTGATTTGATTCTATTAAACATTCGTTTGTCTATAAAAATATTTTCCCAGTCTTTGTATTTTATATTGGGAAACTTTAATACATGCCATTTTGGATTATAGCTCAGGTTAGTGCTTTTAGTATTTATTACCTCAATTTTCAATTATTAATGATGATGTGTTAAAATAATGCTTAATAATAAAAATGTGTTAAAAAGGAATAAAAGCAAATTTAAATGTTTATGCAGGTCAAGGGACATTCACCTGCACGTCTCAACTTGCATCATTGCACAGATTTAGCATCATACCCCAAAAAGGTTTCCAAATCAGATAGGGGTAAGCTTCATTAACTTTAACATGGTTGCATGGCATGATATATTTATATCCCCTTCTTCCCTTTGAATCTCTCAATATGAAATATCCCCTTCTTAACTTATCCCCTAAGTAAATTCTTATCATAGTAAATATAAGCTCCTAAGCTCCTAAAGCAAATTTCCCTTCACATTTAAAATATTTAAAATTAACTCTAACTTTACCACTGTGGATGGGTGAACCTAATTAGTCTCTTCATGTTCCATTAACAGGTTTGAATGCTGGACGCATTGTTTGTTTTGTGCTTGTTGTGTTTTGGGCAGATTTTTGTTTAGTCTTGGGCTCGAGTCCTGCATCATTTTTGCTTTGGGCGTATCTTATTTTATGGATCTATGTCCGCCTTGCTGCTTTGGATAGAAGCTTAGTCAAAATGATCCCTTTTGCCCTTATGACCTGATCCAAATCACATGACCATCCACGGTACCATGCAAACCATTGCTTTCAACAATAACAACAGCTCAAGTTAAGTGTTATGTTGTTGTTATTATATTATAGATAATTTGAAAAGAAGTCCTACCAAAACTGGTAGGCGGCTAAGATTTAAAACATTGTAAAAATTGTAACTTTTTAAAAATCACAAACTAAGATGAATACCGTCCAATGTATAATTGTCCCCATATATACGTATATAATCACACCTGAGCCAAATTCCGACATCTCGTAATTACCCAGCTGTTTATATCACGAGGAGATTTCCCCTCGATTCAAAGGACTTCTGTGTCCATAATTCTGTGTATTATCTTTTATTTAATTATTCACATTCGGTTTCCGGTTCTATGGAGAATTACTCCAAGACCTGACACAAGATTGGACTGTGTCTTTATTATCTTATTTAGTTTCATGACTTAATCTTGCATATATTCATATACTGAGTTATTTGCCCTAATAAATTATACTTTTAATTCTCTTTTGCTATCCCTTGGTTATTTTCTTTGGTGATAAATATATATTGAAAGGTTATATTTGGATATTTATATTTATACACATTATTTAAAGTTACCCCCCATCCATTTTTATAAACTTACACATATCCCGACTGACCTTTCACACAAACAACATCCACAAGTGTGCACCCTCACGAATAGATAGGCAGTAGTGTCCAGAACATTGAAGGAACCACCGATAGAGAAGTATGTAGTCTGATGCCTCCTATACAAAGAATAAGACAGAGGAAGTGCTCATTACCAAGGAGAGGTTAACTAAAAATCACCAGGAGGTTAGTTTTCCTCTAATTCATCCCCTTTTTTTCCCTTTTCTCCTTTCTTTTATTCTTTTTTTTTTTATTTGTATGGGTAATCATAAGGTTCCAAATTAATCAATGTTTGACACTATCTGTAAATATTATTGTTGATTATAATAAGTGTCATGATAAGACGGAAAATTGTGCCACCGAAGAAAGCAATATATTGCCACAATTAGAAAATTTTGAGGTTCAGAATGTAGCAGCTCAGACCGAAGTAGATAAGGCGCATGTTGAGAAAATTTTAGAATTTATGCGCGACAGAGAAGTTTTTAAAGAGCGCCAACGTGACAATAATATATTACAAAGAGTTTGGAAGGCAGACCAGAAGGAATTGCCTCATAAAAATCCAGTGGTGAAACTTGGAGAGCACCACACAATGAAAGTTTTAAATGATCATAGAACTAAAGCGGCGAGTGCTGATCACAATAAAAATTTTGAAATTTCATGACGTGTGGGAGCGATAGAATATGATGTACAAGAGTGCCTAGAAGAGGTACAGGATAAAGAAACTACAATACAAGAGGTCGTGGAGGACCAACAAGACAATAGGACAATTGTCACGGAAGAAGATGATATTAATGGAAGACATAAAAAACAAAATGTGGGGAGGCGCAAAAATAGAAAGAAGCGCGAGAGAGAAAATAAGAGAATACAACAAGTAAAAGAAGTGAAAATAAAGAAGGAGGTAGATGTAGATAATGCACAGCAATATTATTGGTTAAAGGAAAATATGTTGCACTCACGAGGGGAGGGTGAAAATAGCAGAAAAGAGAGCTGTGTGGAAGTGTCGCAAAAAAAGATGGTTGCGAAAGGCCACGAGATGATGATGGATGAAATAAAAGAGAGATTTAAAAACTGCTATAATATTGAAGTACTCCACGCCAGACGAAGAAAAATGTGTCATAGAAAATGGAAGAATGGTGATGTTAGAAGCTTCATAAACAGTCAAATTCCAGTATATAAATGGATGATAAATAAAAGGAGTAGTAAGCTATTTCATATGAAAGATTTGACACATAAGCGAAAGAAGATAGTCTACACAAAGAATAAAGCATGCAGAAGTGAGTTGATAAAGAAAGATCGCCGTAGGAGAAAAATTGCAGATATGAAGTATGATGCGGGA
>JABUQX010018349.1:25000-30000 GCA_015478945.1 Trachelipus rathkii
TCATCCGTACCGTGTTTAAGCAAATTGACTATTGTCGGACCAAACTCATAAATTTCGCTAGCCTTTTCTATATATATATATATTATATCTATATATATATATTATTATATATATACTATATATATACTATATATATACCACAATAAAAAAAAGAGTAGATGTAAAGTTGGTATTGCGTATTCTATTATGCAGCAAGAACTGCCATTCAGCCTTTTTTTGTATTTAAATTCAATTTAATTTGATTTTTATATTTTTTTTTCCGTGAAGTTTTAAAAGTATAAGACTATTAAAATTTCCATGGATATTGACAACCATTTAATATAAAAGATTCATGTAATGAATTAATTTTTCCTAATAGTGTAATTAGTGGTGCTTGTAATTACTGTTTTCAAAATTGAAAATATATATGAAAATAATTAAACATATGCTTATATGTACGTTAATGTTTTGTGTAAGAGTTCTTATCTTTGTCAAAATTTTTTTTAGAAGAGCCACAATCCATATCTAAAACTACAACAGCTACCGGAAAAGGAATACATTGCTGAAATGCTGGTAAATTTTGGTGCGGCGAATGTAAAAAAAAAAAAAAAAAAAAAAACAAAAAAAAAAAATGCTAAAATAATTTTTTTTTTTAGGTAAATTTTTGGAATCCTGGTAAATTTTAGATTTGAAAATGTAAAAAAATAAAAAATAAAAGAATTATTGTTACTAATTTTAGTTAATATGAAAGTAGAGAGGCTATTTATAGACTTTTAAACCGTTATCCGTTAAATAATAGCTTTTCTTAAATTTTTGTTTTTTTTGTTTTTAACTAAAAGAATACCCCAGGGTATACCGCACCGGATGCGAGTCGGGGTCTCTTCGGCTTCCCGGTGAACTAACGGGTAGGATATTCCCCCTCCGGGGAGGGGTTCCGGAACCCCGTTCCTTGTTATTTGGGTGTCCGCGGGGTTCTCGCCTTCCCCCTCGTTTATGGAAAAGTCCCCCTGTGTCTCTTGTCGGCTCGAGCTTCCTACATTGACTTTTAACTTTACAAATATATATATATATTATATTTATATTATATATATATATTATATCTATATATATTAATATATATATTTAGTAGTATATATAATATATATTAATATATTATATATATATATATATTATATATTATATACTATATATTCGCCGGCTCGAGCTCCCCCAAAAAAAAATCTATTAATTTTGTTTTAATTTATTTTTTATTTATTTTATTATTATTATATCTTAATTTTATTATTATTATTTTATTTATTTCATTATTCATTATTAATATATTATTTTATTATTATCATCGTCACTTATCATTATCATTATCCTTCATTTTTATTATGATTATTGCATATTACAAATATTATTGTATTATTCGTATTTATTTATTATTATTATTATTTAATTATTATTATTATTATTATTATTATATTATTATATTCTTATTATTATATTATTATTATATTTAATTATTTATTATTATTATTATTATTATTATTATTATTAATATTATATTATTATTATTATATTTTTTATTATTATTATATTATTATATCATTATTAGTTACTAATAAAAATGTATTAAATAAATGCATTATTAAATTTATATGCGCTAAGCTCAAAAACCTTAATATATGGTCTTTTCTTCGTGAATAAATCTTTTCCTTTTCGCGAACCATAAGTGCTTGCGAGATTTAAAATATTTTCGCGAGATTTAAAATATTTTCTTCTGTTTTACAACAATATTATGATAGTAATACCCTTCAATTAGATGTTTGCGAATCGACAAAGACTATATATATATATATATATATAATATATATATTATTATATATATATATATATATATATATATTATATATTATATATCATATTATATATTATATATATATATATATTTTATATATATAGAAGCAAACGAATACGTTTGAAATAAGGATAACAGTCTAGGTGTTTTGCTTAAAGCTCTCGCAGATATTGAAAGTGAGGGAGGGTGCCAACGCATCTTTCAAACACGGCGCACAAAGTTGTGCTTCGTAGAGATAGGCGAGAGCTTTTTTATGCCATATTCTCGAGGAGATTGATTCTCGGTTTCAGTCACCACTGACCAAACTCGAGCACCACAGCACCCTTTACATCAAATTGGAAGGGAGCTAAGGACAAATTGGAGGGTTTTAAATTCCAAACCATCAATTCTTAAAAGATCCCTCTTTTCCACTCAACCCCCCATTTCATGCACAGAGCAAGGAGAGGAGAAAGGAAAAGGAACGACAAGAGATTTCTGCGTTCCAGTAAGAGTAGAGTATATATATATATGTTATATATAATATATATATAAATATATATATATATATATTATATTTAATCATTAATTTATATATATTATATATATATATATATTATATATATATATTATTATATATTATATATTATCTTTAATATATATATATATATATATATATTTATATATATATTATATTATATTTATATATATATATATTATATCCTCTACCCTCTATATATATATATATTTATATATATAGTATATATATATAGGTGTTAAAAAACCCTTACAATATATTTTAGGAATTAATAAAGTGTAACACTTAGGAATTCAGCACCCTTATCGATATGAACGATTCACGAGGTATTTTAGTATTTAAGTTTTAAGTTAAATTAGTAGTAGCGAGATACCGATCATCGACTGTTGTTCGAATTTTCTTGTGTTTCATTTGTCATCAATCTTATTTAAGAGAAGATGTCGGATGTCAATAATTTAGCCATATGAGGAACATAAAACTGCGAAAAGAAAAATCACAATACCGGAGACGAAAAACATCTTCCTAAAGATTTAGAGAAAGAGAATGAGGATGACACCGCCAAGAAGGATAGAAAAAGGCAAGAGGAGACAGTAAGGAGTAAGGATAAGAAGCCTAGTATCCAGGGGGCACAAGCACCCCCATCAGGGGTTCGTCCCCCCATAAGCCCTTTTGATCCATATAAAGTCGGTCGAAGCCCTTCCACAACTTTTTCAATGAAGCCAAGCCACGAAGAATCTAAAGAAGGAGAGACTGCCAGGAGGGACAGTGTTCCCAAATTTTTCCAAAAGACAGCCCTTCTAGATAACACTTTAAATTTACAATTGAAGCTGACTGCAGAACCTACTACTGCTAACCAGAAAACTTATACAACTTGGGCTAGTAGTGAGAATTACTATTCCCCCAAAGAAAAATGAAAGTAAAAAGGAAAGTTCAACCACTGACTCCAATACCCAACCAGAGTTGTTAAGTCAACAAGGGGATCCTTACCAAATAGGGTTACAACCTCCCGCATCTACAGGACCCAACACGGCTCAACCACCACAACCTAATGCCCCTTGGGATGGTCAAGTGGAAACAACACCCAAACGAATGCCCCACCATGGCAGGGAAGTCCTTATAACGTTGGCATTCAGCAGATAGCAGCCCCTAATCCCTATGGTCCTTACTCATATCCTGGAGCATGGCCTGGATACAGCTACCCCTCTCAAGGATATGCCCCTTCGTTCTATCTGCCCAATCTATTTTCAATGGCTTTCCCGGAAGTACCTGAGGAATTGAAATTGTTTGGCAGAAACTTAAAGACCTAAGTATGGCATGGAATTAAATATGATGATTTCATACCCACACTCCATGAAAAAATAAGTGCCTTAGGACCTTTAAATGAAAATCAAAAGATAACATTTACTAAATCTATGATATCGTCTAAATTGGAATCCGAATCAAGAAACTATAACTTGAAGGACAATAGTTTCTTTGAATGTGTAAAATTAGAAGACTTCTGCCTTTTCTCGAACGGCAACTTCCACTAGCTATTGAAAATATTTAACAATGGGCTAGCGCCAATGGCTTCCATTTTTCTCCCACCAAAACCTCAGCTATGCTTTTTAAGATAAAAGGGAATCGAAGAGCTTGCCACCTTCTTCCAACGAACCTAACCTTATATGGTTCGCCTATTCCTGTTACTTCACAGATAAAATTTCCAGGACTCATTCTAGATGACCATTTAACATATGTACCACATATTAAACACCTGAAAACAACTTGTCATCGCGCGCTTGACCTATTACGTTATCTCGCTTCAAAATCTTGGGGATCATTTTATGCCTCTACATAGCCCTAATCAGATAGAAACTGGACTATGGCTGTAGAGTAAACGGCCAGACCTCCACAACACTACTACACCTATTAGATCCCATCCAAAATGAGACGATCCGAATCTCCACTGGAGCCCTTCGATCTTCAGGCCCCAGGGTGAGCTTGAAGTAAGCAATGTGATGCCCACTCTCTCTTCGAAAGAATACATTATGTGTAAAAGCTATCCTTTGTTTCCAAACACAAACCGACTGCTCTACACCACATTCGCCAGAAGATACCTCAGAATTCCAATTACTGGCCATTTGCAAACACGGTTCATAACATCCTAAATTTCCTTAACATTCCTTTGCAAAAGGTGTTGCCTTTCTCTTACGGACGAAGGGCACCACACCTTATCTTTCCCCGCTCCCATTATTTGCTGGCTCTGACCTCTCTTTCCAATTTACCATCGGCTGCCCTGTTATAAAACATTCATTCCTGCTCATTCCGCAGTCCATATAAGTTTACTCAGTGTTTACTGACGGCTCTAAGACATAGAATAGTGTGGGCGCATCTGCTGTCTTTCCTGACCGCAACCTCTCCCATACACTCCCCCTTATGCTTCAATTTTTACGCAGAATTAATGGCTAAAATGATTGCCCTTTCTCGAATTCTAACCCCTTAACCAAGATCCACTCTTATATCATGTTATTTTCAGATCGCTCCAGCGCGCTAACAAGCGTTTTAAAAACCCCTTATTCTAAAAACACGAATGGTATCCGCTGTACAAACAATTTCTTCGGCTGCTCCATTCCCGGAAGAAACAAATTATTTTATGTTGAACCCCCTCTCATAGGGGTAACTGGCAAT
>JABUQX010018349.1:35000-39585 GCA_015478945.1 Trachelipus rathkii
TATTTTGTAGTAAAGATAAAGGTATTTTAAGAAGTGTTTTCAAATTAATTTGTGTTTATATTTTGTGAATATTTTATGCATTTTGATCTCAAAGTGTCGTCTGCAAATAATTTTGCAAGGTGCATTATGTCCGATTGTTGCTAGGTATAACTGGCAGGTAAGCTCTTGTATTACTGACATTTGTTTTAAAGTGTTGCAAATATTATTTTGTGCTAATAAATATAAAACGTTTAACAGTTTGATATTTATTGATTTTTAATATATGGTTAAATTGTCAAAGTCACTGTTTTCTTGTTTAATTAAAAGATTTGTTTAATTCACTAGTAGGCAACTCTTTGCATTGTCGTGACAGCTGTGTTTATAAGTCAGCTGTTCTTGTAGTAAATTTTGTGCACACTTATAAATCGACATACTTATGTAAATGCTAAAATCATTTAATTTTCAAGTAGAGATTTTGTATTTCTTATTTAAACGACCAGTCTATATGTTTTTATTAATATAGTTTACATATTTATATCCATTTTTGCGCATAGATGTGTATGTATATTTTATAGATACATATTTATGTTCAAGGATCTATATAAATTTAAAGATAAAGTATTTTGTATTCTTTAATTGATTAACAGTATAAAATATAGCATTGGTATAGTACTGTGATTCTATATATTCTATGCGCATGTATGTGGATACCTAATGACATCTAACTACATGTTCATGAATTTATAAAATCGAATTTCATAAGAACAGTACATTTTTATATTTTTTTTTTATTTAAAATATAATTGGTATTTAGTGTTGTGGTTCTATATATTCTATGCGCATGTATGTAGATACCTAATGACATCTAACTACATGTTCATGAATTTATAAAACCTAGTCTTGTAAGTACAGCACTGCTTTATTTATTTTTTTTTATTAAAAATATTTTCTAAAAAATTATTTCCGTAGTTTCTTTGAGTTTTTCCAAAACGTATTTTACTTTTCTTTATTTATTTGAATATTTTTAAATAGTAATATTCTAAAGTCTTAAAGACATTGGTTTCATGATCAGAACATTGATCATTAAACAGGTGAGTTCATTGATAAGAAATAATATTGACTGAACGGTTTTCATATAAGGTAAACGAACTCGGTCAAACCGTTGTTCCACTTGAAGGGTCTCTAAAAGGATAAGTTGGTGAGTTTTAAGTATAGAGTTGCACTGCAATATTGCACAGGCCGATAGCTCATTCAACAGGAGGCCTGGATACTGTTACAATACAGGTTTGAGAATCTAAAAGGTGTTAGTTGATTGGATTGTCACGGGGGCCTGGCCAAAGGATTTGTTTATCAGTTCGAAGAGTAAGTTTTGACATAGAATTTATTATCTTTCAACCAATCGCATTACATTATTAAATGGGTATTCCTGTCTCGGGATCTTATTTTATAACCCTTCAGTCAGTATTTCATTATCAATGAACAGCTTGTAGTGAATTCATTTTGCTATTTGTTGAATATTTGAGCGCAGGATCATTCGTTTGTAATTTTGCTAAGACCTGTGCCAGAACTAGTGTTCAAGTGTCGCAACAAATATCCCAATTGGTGATATATGATATATGTTGATATTGTGTTTTTTTTTAACTGTCAATACAGTCATTCGTACGATTTGTTTTATTGAAGTTGAACATATATCATTTTTTTTTATATTGGTGAAATAGCAATTTTGTTATTACAACAATATTAGTCGTTTGGAAACAGGAACACTGGAATAATTTTGGTAATATATATATTTTATGCTTTTATATATATATATATATATATATATATATATATATATATATATATATATTTGTTATTATCGGTTAGATAGGGCGTAAAATTTTTCAAAGTTGAGCGAAGCAAAATAGTGGTTTCGAAAATTCTCGATTTCCACTTGGTTTGTGTTCTCGAGGGAAAACACTACTTTCCCGCAAGATTTTGCAAAATTTTACGATAGTTTATGTAAACTAGTAATATATATACATATATATATTATATATATAATATATATTATATATATTATTATATATATATATATATAAATATTATATATATATATATAATATATATATATATATATATAGATATATATATTATATATATATTATATATATATATATTATATATATATATATATATATATATATATATATATATATATTATATATATATATAATATATATAAATATATATATATATATATAATATATATATTATATATATATATATAATATATATATATATACAATATATATATATTTATATATACATTGGTATTTTGCATTTGTAATTGGTTTCATGCGTCTATCATGTGAGCCAAAAATTTCAAAATTTTGGTGGGAAAACGTGATGTGTTTCGGTGTCAAAGAAGATGACTTTGTTTACGAAACGGTATTTTTATAATTGTTAGGATACAACAATTATAACAAAATGGCTTCTTCTGAGTGCCGAAGCTTGTGTAGAATTATTGCAAAATCCTTAGTTTATCGGTAAGGAAGCCGCTGGACGAGTGTACAAAAGATAAGTTTAGCTAAAGATGCTGAAATTGAGAAAGAAAAGTTAGCTTTTGAAAGGGAGAAAGCTAAGCTTGAAGATGAAAGGGAGAAAGCCAAGATCGAAGCAGAAGCGCAAAGAGTAAGTTGGAGGCGGGAAAAAAGATGCAAGAAGATTGTAGAAGAAAGAATGCTACAGATGAAGCTTGATGCTGAAGACAAACAGCGTCAGCATGACGCAGCAATAGCATCACAGAGCACACAGAGCAGTCACAACAGTTCCTACGCTATTAAATACCCAAAGTTGAAGCTTCCATTCTTCGATGAGCGGAAAAATGACATCGAAGAATACCTATTAATGTTTGAAAAACAGGCAGAAGCGAACGACATCCCTATGGAAAAGCGAGCGTTTGTTTTAGGGAGTTTTCTTACAAGTAAAGCGGTCGGTGTATTCAACAATATGACTGTTGAAGAGTTGAAGAACTATGAAAGTTTAAAGAGAGCATTATTGGAAAGGTACGGGCTTACTGAAAGTGGGTACTGTGCTAAGTACAAGACCATGAATCCGACAGAAGATGACAACCCTAGGGTGTATCTACAGAAAATAATCGAAGCTCTTAAGAAATGGATATCCGCAGCAAATGTAACAATGACACCAGAGATGACCTTATTGAGTTTTTCTCAGTCGATAAGTACCTAAACACTGTTCCAAAAGAACTCGCAACTTACCTAAGGGAGACGAAAAAGAAAATACCAGAAGAAATAATAACTTGTTCAGAAGGTTATATGGAAGCACATCGTATAAAGTTCGTATCAAATAGTCACACGCGAAATCACAATCACGCAGACAAAGGTCACAATAGCAACAATAATTTTAGATCGAAAGGCGGGGGTTACTCGACGAATAGTAATCATGAAAATGAAAAACCAACATGTACACCTTAGAGCAACCAACAATTTGAAGCAGGATTCGGAAGTGAGAGGCGACAGACAGGTCATTCGTTCGCAGTAGCAGTGAGCCAAGGGAGGTGATCACGTTCTCAAGTGTCAAAGGAGTGGGCGATCTCGCTAGAGATGAGAGCCCTCATATTTAACTTATGTAGTGGTAGAGAGGGAACAGGATGGTTCCACTAAGCAAAGGATAATGCAAGAGAGCGACCGCCGCATTTGGACATCGCAGTAGACGAAAGGGAACCCCAGTGTCGGATGCCTGGTAGCTTATGGACGGTAACGGTACCGTGCCAAGCACTCCGGACTCTGTTGTAGTCATTTTATCGTACGGAAGAATACGTACCCAAGGGAATGTTATGTTGGTTACAACGTAAACATTAAGGTTGATGAACGGAACGGGTGATAAGGCGCCACTCGCGACGATTAATGTGGACACCCCTTACTTCGAGGGTAGGACGACTGCAGCAGTACTGCCGGGAGTCGCTTATGATTTGGTCATTGGGAATGTCAGAGGCGCATTACCCCCGTTCCAGCCTGATCTCGCATGGGAGTCGACCGCGTGTCGAGGGCCTCGTAAAGTAGAGGTCGGGCATAACAGTAGAAGTATGCTGGTCCCCATCGCTGAGAACGCTGAGGAAGATTCACAAGAAGAATCTGACCAAATAAATCATAATTTTGGAATGGCGAGTTTGGAGAGGGAAGATTTTTACAGAGGGAAACCGTCAACGTCACAATCTCGGGACATCATCAGAAAAGATGTCGAGCCAACCAGTGAGTCAGCATCGTGTATGATGAAAGAGTCCCAGTGTTCAGCTAAGGATGAAAGTGTTACAGGAGAAGAAGATAACGTCCCTACACAGCCACTAAGAGATGTTGAAAATGACACAGGAATAACAGATGTCCAAGAGACATCAGTGGAAGAAAGTACACTGTGGTCTGATGAAACAGACCGTACTTATGAAGAGGGTGAGATATTGAGAGGTGATGCAGTCGATCGCATACAAAGTTCTGAAGAAAAGAATGTTGTAGCTGTGGGTGAAGGGGAAATAACCCATGGTGAAGAAGAAGCTGTACCTCTAAAGAACATAACTGTACAGAAAGTTATAGAAGGGTGCGGCAAGAGT
>JABUQX010018350.1:0-15000 GCA_015478945.1 Trachelipus rathkii
GGAGGGATGTCCAGAACACCAACGCAAGAGAATATGCATACTTATCTTTCTTAATAATCTTATCTACTATGCCATACGGTTACAGGTCCAATTATGTGGTTCCTATCATACATAATTATTTACAAATATTACAAATTGCACTTATTTATCATAACCTCCTAATAACTTCCCCCCCCCCCTTACTATAAATTAACCTATTTTATCCCTCAACCTATTAAAGAAACAATCAATTGTATTGATATATAATATAAATAATCAAAGAGTCCTCTCAAATATAAAACAATTTTATCAATCACTTATTTAGAAACTTGTCTATTTTTACTATCACTCTATCACTGATAGCCTAAAATTTTAATAACTTAATGACAATAAACTGGTTACTAATAAATACTTAAAATTTAACCAAATATCTATACTTTATTTAAGTAATTATATTACAACCAATTATTTTTTACTAAGTAGCTAAAAGTAATCCTTTCCTCATTATATACTATACTAACCTTACATACAAAAATGATCACAACATAAGTTATATCTTTACTCTTACAGTAAATATACGTTTACCTTGATATTTTAATAACTTTGATAGTGTATTATTTTCTATTTGATATTTAATATAGTATTGTTAATTTATTTCACTTCTTTAGAAATTGATATATATATTATTATTTATATATTAAATTATATTATTATTTATTATATTATTATCATATTATTATTTAATGTATTATTATTATATTATTAATTATTTATTATGGGTTGACATTTTCGTAAGGAATTATATGAATAAATAAATAATTGAATAATAAATTTAAAATAAATAAATAAATAAATATGTACATATTATATTGAATTAGTGAGGAATAAAAACAAGCAGAATATAAACGTTTTAAAATTTAATGAAGGAGCAGTTATTTATATATTATTTATCTAACTATTATTCTTATCTCATGATTTTACATTTAAGGCTTTGATATATGTTAGATATTAGATTGGTCGGGCCGTTAGGGTGAGTTGGAGTTAATTTTATATAATTATTATTAATTATATTATTTTCAATTATGTTTCTGATAGATTTTTAGAAAGATTAAATGTTGTATGTTTGACTATATTTTTATCTAATTGAGTTGCTTTTTCGTTTGGAATAAGTAAAGGATGAGAACAAGTTATATAAATATTAGATTACTATATAGTATGATATACACCATATATACAGACAATACTATATATATATATATATATATATATATATTATATATATATATATATATATAAATAATATTATCTTATATAATGATAAGAAGTTTTGATTTATCAAAAATATTATATTTTTAAAAAAATTGTCCTTTTTTATATCGGTTAATAAGATTATCTGGAGTCCTATACAGTAGACATTGGCATAGGACATTAACTATTCTCGAGGGTACTTGGCTCTTTAGTGGCGAGGTACGACGAGGGACTGTTGGTGAATGATAGCGGTCTGAGAGTACCCAATAAACGATTAATTATTTTCACATAGGCTGAAACTTGATATAGTCGGATTGAGAGAAGATGAAGGGTGAGAGAAGATAAGAACAATCAGTACCGTCATAGTCCAAACTATTCACTTGGAGTGCCAATGAAGCATTACCGAGACCAAACGATGCTAATTGGGGATAACCCTAGGTGTCAGGTTTTTATCATAATCTTAATAATAAAAAACTTATATTATGCATTTAGTGAGACTTAATTGCTAAAAATATAACTTTATAATGATATATACTATACCTACTATTTATATATTTAAATCAGTATAAGTTAGTACACAATCTTTATAGATCACAATAATTGAAGCTGAAATGGATCTTATTTAGATAACTTATATATACATAATTGTTTAACATTATATTAAGAACCAAACTATTCTATAGAGAAACAAAACAATATCCGTAACGTAACTTAAATTCCCCTTTATCCCTACAGTTAATCCTAGACAAAGCAAATATCACCCTAACGAAATGCTGGAGGGCAGCTGCAGTTACAACAGGTGAATTAGATGAAAGGAATAATCTCCCTAAAACTTGTTCAAGAATTCCTCCACGGATTGGGTTATAAATTTCAGAGGGGTAGAGGGTTTAGGACATAATTTTTAATTAAGGCTTCTGAAGCATGAATGGAGGGTCAAGGAAAGGGAACAGTTCAAACTCACACGCGGACAGTGCAGAAACACTTGGTATCTTCACTGACGCACTTCAAGGGGACAGGGTGTGGTCATATCTTCAGTCTAGAATGTTAATTTTCGGGAAGCATACTTGATATGATTTGATCGTTATTGACTTCTTGAATAGGGAAGAAAATTTCAAACCCACATATGTCTGAAGTCCTATAATATCTGACACTATTATTTATTTTCTAATAATGATCGTTTTAACATAGTTTTTATTATATAATTCATCTTATGGTAGTCCAGTAAATTACATATACACTGATTATATAATAGATTTATGCCACATAAACGAATAAATCATATAGTTCAAAGAAAGTGGGTCTCACAATTATATGACAGGTTTTCCATTATTTAAGATAATTTTTTATTTATGGAGTGTGAGTATTTTACTTTATTTATTATATCTTATGTATAATATAATTACTTTATATGCATTATACAAATATTATTTATTCCTTGATCTACATATAGACTAGTAAGATTTAGATCTGAGTAAGTAAGTAAGTATGATGTTGATTTGTTCATATCTAAGTTATTGTAAATTAAAAGGCTCAAATTTATTTATTTTAAATTTTTAGTTTTATATTATTTTATATTTTTTATTATATAATATTTTGCTGAGGCTTACACTGACTTTTATATTGAGGTTCACAATGAATATTATTCTAAAATTTTCTTGATCGACTACAGGAGCTGTATTGAATTATATACGCTTTTATTATAATTGTTAGGAATTATTTAAACCAATATATTTATAATATAGACCATTATTCTAAAAAATTTAATTTCATTTCTGCTGAAGATAGCTCTCGAAGTTTATCGGGGTTGATAAATACTACTTACTATTTGACTATAATATATATACCCTACCACCATACTTCACTACCTATACCACTACATATATAAATCTATATATATACAAGCCTCACTTTCATATTATAATTACTCATATAATACCCCTACATGGGCACACACAGTCTAAGCAATTACTTCCTTGACGCTCAAGTAACTCCACCAATTTTCTTAACATATGTCAACTCTAATAATACAATAGAATAATAACATAGTATGTCAATCAAGGGAATAGTAAGCTATAAATAGTAAGCAAAAAAAATAGTCAAGACTATTCTGTCAGAACTTTTACTCTGCGTAAAACTTTTACCGACTAACAAACCACTGAAAGAATATATCAGAAAGAAACTTGTCATCAGATTGCTAATGGGTATCACTCGACTACACGGACATATACGATATTCGGGGCGTCTACGAAAATCAGTTTTGTTTAAGAAATGATATAAAGTATGATAGCGTATCATTTACGAAATAAAATGGGTGAACTAAAGTAAAAGTAAAATAGTTTACTATATAAGTCGTTAATAAAAAGTGTTCAATTATAAGTTTTTATAAGTATTATCTCCTCTTAAGTTGTTTCAATATAAAATATTGTGTAAAGAGACATGTGCTGACAGTAGTCACGGAACTGTAACGCGACACTAACTTGAAGAGCAACACAGAGAATAGAGGTACTTTGACTTTGTCTATTATTGACTATCTTTTGTATAGTAGCGACTAGTTGCTATACCCCAACACTAAAAGTATTCAAATTGTAATATGGGAACTCTTAAATCAATGTTTCTCAGTTTAGGGCTTTGTTAGTTAGGTTGGTAAAAAAAATATATATATATATTATATATATATATATATATAACATTTTAGAACTCCTGATGCCTGTAAGCCCCTACTATTTATATGAAGTATTATATTTACGGTATACTTAATGGACATACACTACTTTCTGAGGGAGATGGATATGTATTTTTTTTCACTGGAAGAAGATTTTATTACTAGACGTATAAATTATTTATTACTGTTATGTGGTCTATTTTTTTTTCTCCGTATTTATTGACACTATAATATTGTGACATTAACTTATTAATATGTTTAGATTTAATTATTTATTTATTTTTTATTAAGGGTTTTTGGCACTCAGGTAAATTAAGGGACTACGGTACGCGCGTGGAAATGTGAATCGGTGAGTTGGAGGTACACGTTTCTTCCATTTCATTCCGAATGATATGGATAGGGGAGGTAGAAAATCCTCATCTCGGCATACTCATTATTATCTCAAAATACCATAATAATTGGATTAACTGTGGGTCCGTGGAGTAAACATCCTCTATTTCCTCTAGGTGTGATTATTATTATGAGTGCTTATTATTATTAGGTGTAAATAGTTATCTTAATTCAAAAGTTTTGATTTTTATTTCCAAGCTCTAGTTTAGATTTCCTCTACTCTCTCGTGATGTTCTGTCAACTCAGAAAGCTCAGCATCGTTTTCTCACTTGAGCTTATTGGTAGGATCAATCACGTTTACTAGTAAGGGTATTTAGAAGATATATTATGTTTAATATTATTTTAAATATTCTACCGATATATATATATATATTAATCAGCGTTTCGATCTTACTATATACTTTGTTAATACATATTTCATTATGGATGATACTTTATATATATTAAGTACAATTATGGGCATAGAGAAAATATTAACCTATAGGGTGCTTTATAATAAACTACGCTAGAACGTTCTTTTTGGGGACGTGGATGGCCTATTTAAGTGGTTTAAATGACATATAGTCATATTATATCACTCAGAGTAATTATTTGTTAACTATAATTCATATATGCGAGATACGTATCAGGAGTTACCAATATGTGCGTAATTACTAACCGCTGACAATGGAGAGTAACAATCTCCATGTGACCTCATTCATTTTAAATGATGGTCACAGGCAGATAAATTTTATATATACTTACTATTACATCAGACGGGATTTATTGAACATTATAGGACTATATCGCGTTTCGCAATAGTTAACAATAACTCAAAGGATGCTCTAAACTTACTTTAATAATAAAATAATCTTAATTCAATGTATTACATCTGTTATCCGTTAGACTAAATATCATTTGATTTAAATATTATATATCTCAATATATTTAAAGACTCATCTCTTACAAGAAATTAATTACCACTGAATATGCTTTACTAAGTATGGAGATACTGAAACGCACGTCGGGAAATTTAAATATATATTTAATCTTCTTCCCATAGTAAACTATTTTTCACAAAGATTTATAATTATTATTTAATTAAATTAAATTATGTAAACATAATATTATAGTAAATAAATATTTATAGATTAATTCATATTTGGATAAATTAAAATAAAATCCAAATAAATTTTATATTATTTTATTTTATTATTATTATATTATTTATATTATTATTTATAATTATTATATAATTGGTAGGGTAAAGATAGTTAAGATTATAGATCAATCATTTAACGTTACCCATCATCAGCACTGCAATTAAGATAAAATAATATAATATTATACAGGTACTTTTTAGTATTAATAGATTTCTATTAACCAGAGTGTAGATAGTTTATTTGATTATTTAATTATATATTATAATATTATATATTATTGGATTATTATTTACATTTTACGGATATAATTATCCTGGAGTTACTCTATGTTTATATTTTTATTATTATTAATCTATATAAAGGAATATATCACATAGGTAATATCCGAGTAATCCACGTAGAGACGAAGATTCGCGGTATTTCTTGCAGGTACATATGGAGACTCAGAGGGATACAGGGACGAGGAGGTTAATTAATAGTTATTGTACCGTCAGTCCATATTCGGGGAGGGTGCTCTAGGTGGGACACGATTATCATTCGTCATGGTGAGGTTTAATTTATTTTTGTTAGGTATGGTAGGGGTGGTTATCTCATTATCTAGTTGAGTTATTCATTTTACTCTACTTAATAATTAGTGATTTATATATTATATTGATTTTATTGATGTATTCATTCCCACTCCTTTACTTTATGGACTTCCTCACTTAGATTGTACGATATCTACTCTATTAGTCTCCAGATGTTTTACTATTAACAATATAATAAAAAATTAATATATAATTATATTATTATTATTATTATTATTATTTATTTTATTATTATTATATTATTAATTATTAGTGACTGTATTTAATTAATGTATTATTATTATTATATATATTAATTTATATATAATTATTACTAATATTTATAAATATTAAGTAATTTATTTATTAAATATATTATATATTATTATATTATTATTATATTATTTTATTATATTATATTATTATTATTATATATTAATTATTATTATTATTATTATATTATTATTATTATTATTATTTTTATTAGTTACTTTTACCATTAATAATAATAATAATAATTAATAATAATAAATACTGAGATGTTAATTTGTATTTTCAAAAGGTAAAAATGAAATTAAGAAATGTAAAAATAAGAAGTGAAAATTACAAGTAATAAATAATTAATAATAATAATAATAATAATAATAATAATAATAATAATAATAATAATAATAATATATGATAATCTGTATTTAATATTGTTTCTAAACTTGTAAGCAGATACATTTTATTTCCTAGATATTGTTAAACGGGAAATCAATGTGTGTGTGTGTGTTGTGCAATGGGTGTGTATAGGTGTGTGTGTGTGTGTGTGTGGTGGTGTGTGTGTTTGTGTGTGGTGGTGGTGTGTGTTGTGTGTTTGTGTTGTGTGTGTGTTGTGTGTGTGTGTGTGTCGTGTTCGTGTGTGGGTGTGTGTGGTTTTATTTTTGGTGCAGGCATTGTAATTTGATTTGTTAAAAGAGGTTTATTTATTCGTAAACTGCAATTTTGTTTTATTATATACGTTGTGAGTTTTTTTTTAAAATGCAAAGGTCATATAAATCGGCTCGTGAGTATGAATAAAAAAAATGTGAAACTTCAGCTACTCACAATAAAATTACAGTAAGATTGTTACCCTATTTTTTTTTTCACGATTTTAATCTTAGAATTAAAGGTTCTATCGAGAAGTATGACACAAAAAGTGGTTCATGGTAATACACATATGAAATGTCTTATTCTGCTAATACGAAACCTAATATAATGGTCAGAAAAAAACACAGATTTTTTCCTGATGTATATGAGTCTATGTCGCTTTTGTTCTATTATTGAGGCAAGATTATACATTGTCTTTATATATTTTCAATCTGAGTCATTCAGATATAGATATACTGGACATAATGGGAATATTTGTGATATAAAACGAGATTATTGGATGATGAAATAGAATATCCTAAATATTAACATGGTAGACAATTATCGGGTAATTATAGTATGAGAGGACTATTATATATAACTGACTTGTATATAAAATATCATACACAATATCTGTTGTGGTAAATTTTGACGAGATATCTAAATGACATATCTATTTATAGTTCACGCACAGCCTCGACTTTCAATTATCATATATTTTTAATGAGAGATTTTTAGTTTGTTTTCTGAGGGTAATTTTATAAATAACTAGTATTAATATTATAATATACAATATAGATTATATAAATTAGCTATTACAGTTTATACATACTATTATTATATCAAAATATAAGTTATTTTTTAAGTAGCTTCACACCATAACTGACTCGCGGAATAAGATAAGTATTATGCTTCTTTAATTAATTCAAGGTTTATTCACCCTCTTATATTATTTTTCTTTATTTTAAATAATAGTATTAAATGTTCGCAAATCATATGATGATAATAATAGTTACAAATGATATACAATAGATTAAGTAGATATTCTGATGAAATTTATATTACATACACATATTTATATAGCATACGTTTATAAAATTATATGAACATGTGCTGTGTATTACCATTGCCACTGTCAAACATTTCAACATGATCTGACTATCATGTTAATATACACATTATATATATTCAAATATAACTAACATATAGCACACTACCAACACACACTACACACGACACAACAAGCAACGCACACGGAAGTGAGTAGAGGAGGAGAGAACACTACACAATAGAGGGAATAGAGGGTAAACATGAAAGTAGGAAAGGAGAGAGTAGAGAGTGAGGAAGGAAATAGATAGAGATAGAGAGAGAGAGAGAGAAGAGTAGAGAGAGAGAGGAGAGATAGATAGGCGATAGAGAGAGGAGTAAGAGATAAGTAGAGAGTAGATAGAGAGTAAGATAGGTTATATCTTTATGTTAGCTTTAGTAGTTTAGATTAATCTATTTTATTGTTAGTAGCTTAAATGTATATATAATGTATTTGAATTATGATATTATTGAATATTGTGAGTTACTTTATATTATGTGGTTATTATAGTTAGATTATTTGACTTTTTAGTTTAGTTTAGGTTAGTTTAGGTTAGGTTATTAGCTTAGGTAGTTAGGTTAGGTTGTAAGGTTAGGTTAGGTTAGTTTAGGTAGTTTAGGTAATAAAGGTTAGGTTAGTTTTAGGTTAGGTTAGGTTAGGTTAGGTAGGTTAGGTTGGTTAGGTTATTAGTTTAGGTTAGGTTAGGTTATAAGTAAATATTAATTTTTTATATTATTTTTCAGTATGGTACGATCTATTCTCGATGCTGGATGAAAATTGCTTGCATAGATAAAATTAAACCTGGAAGTATAATAGTAAAAGATTGTTGGAGTTCATGTAAAAATATTTTAAGTCTTGAGTGGTACAATTTTATCCATTATACCGTGAATCAACAAAAATTTCGAAGATAAAAGAAATAATATATATATATAATATATATATATATATATATATATAATATTATATATATATATATATATATATATTAATATAATATTATATATATATATATTATATATATTATATATATTTTATATATTAATATATAATAAATATATTAATAATATAGTCTCATGATTATGTTTATTATGATCGCATCAGTTTTGATTTTTTGTTGTTTGTTGTTTTTATATATTGATTTGTTGCTATGTGTGATAGACTTAAATTTTTTCAAAATTTGATAACTCTTTGATATTAATATCAGGGAAATTTATATATGATTGTGTGACGGCAATGTATATAAAAATAAAGTTCGAAATAATGTCTATAAGAATATAAATTTTAACTAGAATAATCACTATATTACTGAATTATTTAAATTATTGGTTTTCCATATCAATAATTTAATATATTTGATAATATAGTTATATATTATTCTGGTCGAGGAGACGCATACGCACAAATCGCCTCACTTAAGTAATTCAAATGTATATTTTTAACTATTATTACATATTTGGAATCAGTTTATAAAGCTAAACTCGAGTTCTGAATTGTAATAAATAATAATATATATTTTAATATTGTGATTAATTATTTAATTAATATAATTAAATGATTATTAAAAAATTTAAAATTCCTTTAGGTAATATAAAATAGACAATAGGATAGATTATGTCCTAATAATATATATATTAATAATATAATAATTTATAATATATAATATATATACATATAATATATAACTTATATATTATATTAATATATTAATATATATATATATATTAATAATATATATATATTAATATATATATATATATATATATATATATATATATATATATATTAAATAAATTAGTATTATTAATCATATTAATTTATAAATGCTTTTTATATATTTATTATTTTAATTATATTATGACAGTTTTACTTGTGTGATCTTTATTTCTTTTGCAGTTTATTTTTTATATATATTTATAATTTTAGTTATATATGATCCTAACAGTCAATTTAAAGGGTGACGAAAACATAGAATCCTAAATAAAAAATATTATAATAGGACGTATATTTTAAAGTTTATTTACTTCGAACTACCGTCAGTTATTAATTTTTTTATTTTTTTTAACTAAGGAAATATATCACCTCAAATGAGTAATAATGCAAATGATGGCAAGGGTCGTAGGGTTTATCTCGGACTCATTATATTAATACCGTGAGTGAACGACAGGGTGGAACTATTCTTCACACCTACAATTCCTAGCGGAGAGATCTTCGAGAAACCGCACAAACGATTCATTTGGTTAGTTCTCATATAGGGTAGTACGCGCGAGGGTTCCTCGCCTCCCCTACTGGTGTATGAAATATACGTCCTTCTCCTTTTGTCCTCTTTCAGAGCAGTTCATACAATTTTAATTTTTTTTTATTATATTTTTTATTATTATTTTCTTGTTACAAATTGGTTCTTTCGTATATAGCATTCTCAGGTAATATATATAAGCTGATTCACAAATATGTAATTTTGGTTTTTTATCTGTAAGTGTAGTACTTTTATCCGAAGTATATTTATTTATGAATCTTAAAAAAATTATTTTGTTTTTTTTTTTAGACTTTTTAACAATTATTTTTTGTAATAATTATTAGTATATTATTATACGCTGATTATCAAGTATCACATTATGGTTTTCATCTGTAAGTTGGATCGTATACTTTTTGTTAGATATTTTCATTATTTTTATCTCACAAATTTTTATTTAGATAATTAAATAGTCGATTTTTAAATAATTGATTTTGGGATAATTAGTCAGTATACGAACTATTTTGAAGGTGATATCGTCCCACACAAAACTCGTCATATACAATTATCAACAATAATGGTGTTACGCAATCTTTAATCGGATATGATTATCCAACAATTGTAAATGCAATTTCTACTATCATAGCCTCTAGAAGTAGGTAATAGGAAAAATACAAGACTCTAAACAAATCAATCATTCACTATAAGCTTGCAGGAAGCTCACTCTACAGACCATATACAAGGGTACAGTTATACATTGTAATTTTAAAAACGACTAGATTCTAATCACAATCAATTAGTAAGGTGCTGGAATCTAATTGGAAGATCGTCTTATATACAGGTAGGTAATTTCAATAAATAATATATATATATATATATTAATATTATATATATATATATATATTATTGAATTTTATTTATTAAATAATTATTTATTAATATTTCCAATCTCATGGTTAATTATCTCATAGACAATCTTCTATATATATACTATTCTTCTAGCACTCTATTTTTGAAAGTAAGTTTTACTAAATTTGACATTAGAGAAGAGGATAATACCTGAATTATTCTAAATTAATCATACATTATTTCTCACAGGGTATTCGAGAGGTGGAGGTGTAATTTCGGTCAGGATACCTAAAGTACGGGTAATATGAGCGAGGAGGAGTACGTCCTGCTTATCAAATCACAACAACATGATAAGTTTTTAACGGTATCCTAAAAAAAAGTAGCGCTATGGAGATAGCAGTGCCTACATACAACGAGATAGAGTGGATAGTTGCTCCTATCCCGCGTGCATCCATGGTAAGTGAAAGAGGGTATAATAATCGAGAGTACTATTAATGATTTTCAACATGATACGGTAACATATTATAGAGCGTGTTAAGCCAGCTTGGAATTCTTATGTTATATATACAAAACTATTCTCAACAAGCACACAAATATTATTTTTTATTATTCTAATAAAATTCTCCTTAAATATATTAGAATATAAATAAAATAAAAATACAATAATTAATATATCATAAATAAAATTACTCTCATAATAAAAATCAAATATTTTTCGAATTTATTATCTAGTATATCAGTTCCAGAATATAATATTCATCTTCTATAATCTAAATTAATAAGATATATTTAATATATCCTAGAGATGGCTTGACGGAGTCTCAAGAAATACATAGTTATTAAATCCACATTTTCATAATATAAAAAAAAAAATAAAAACCACAACTGACGGATGATACTATTAAAAACATAATACTATATAAATATTATATAAATATATATATATATAATAATAATCTATATATATATATATATATATATAATTAATTATATTATATAAATTATATATAATATAATATCATATATTATATATATAATATATAATTATATATATATAAATATATATCTATAAATATATAATTAAATAAATATAAATTACTTAATTATTTCCAATTAAATCTAGGTGGTGGAGGTTCTACAAAAACAAATTAGCTGAAGTAAAAAAGTGCTCCCTATTCAAAGGGGCGTATTATATTAAGAACTTTATACCATAATCTAATACTTATGTGTTTATCTCATGAAGATAACCAATAACACATTTTCCACTTAAGTTACTCTTATGGAGAATCATTATGTCATAATAATTTGAAAATTCATTAATGTAAAAATTTATCATTTCTTCTATATCTACATTGACTTATAAAATATAAATATTAAATTAATAAATAAAAATTAGAATATAATAAAAATTTATAGAGATAGTTCTTTCATATTTATTGTGGTAATTTTTTTTTTTGAAAGATTTATTTTTTATTATTATTTGATAATTTTTTTCTATTCTATACCGAACATCTTAACATTACTCTTATATGGTAAACCTCTTAAGTGTCGCTTTATATCACATTTATTTTATATGAAAGATTATTAGAATTGGTTGAGCCATATCTTTTTATTTATGGGTGTATAGGATATTAATCAATGCTTACTTTGAAATGATTTATTGTTTTATTCACTAATCCTAAAATGATATATTTTTCTATTGTCTCACGATTAAAAAAATGGAATGACAAACTATTTTATTTCTTTACTTATTATTTTTATTTTAATTAAGTTACATTCATCTACTCTTAAATTGCCTATATACTATTAATGTTAAGATTAAGGGTAAAGGGAACTACTTCATAGATATTGAGCTACTTTAGAATCCGGATGAGGGATTGAACCTTAATACTCTTTGCATTGGCGACTAAATATTAGTAATCTACCTGAAGTGCACTGAATACTTGTATATTTAAATTAGATTTTGGCAAATTTTAAGGTATAGAGGCGGAGTAATTATTTATCTTTATTATTTGACAGTTTTCTTTCTTTTACTCTTCACACCCTCTTTCCATATATTGTTTAATATTTATACATAGTTTTACAGCAAAAAAAGTAGATATTATTGGCGTTTTAATTTTTTTATATTTTTTTTTAAGTATATTTAGGGGGGAGTGGCGATTCGGGTTTACTTCACTTCCCGCAAAAAAAAAGAACCAGATGATCATTACTCTTTGATATTTACACATATTATTCCTCTTAAGAAATACATATAATAAGAAGAAACCAATTCACACTAAGATGTACTCATATATAATTATTGTTTATTACTGTATTATACGACGAATCTAAGTAATTATCTATACTTTTCTCATGACGATTCTAACCCATTAGAACATACATTATTGTTAGCAGGCTCATCACACGTTTAACACTAATTTACAATAATCATGTATATGACTAATCACGAAACACACTTGCATCAAAAAATCAGCTATTAACGCTGAGACCACTTCCTATAACATAATGAACAACAACTATACTTATTAAAACCTAATATTTAAATTAGAATAATACTTAAACTCTAAAATACGATATTATAATTATATAGACTATGCTATTTAACACTAATTATAGCGACTATTAACCTTAGATAACTTTAGATAACGCTTAGGATACTTACGCTAACCTAACAACTAACTACTGCTTTAATCCATGAAATATAATTTTATAACAGTAATCTAATACCTATATAATCACAATTTTCATAACTCTAAATTTTTTACTACTCTGTGATACCTCATATACTTACCTAAATTTACGTACGAGTCCGCAATTAGATCATGAATTGAATTTTAAAAAATCAACAAGTTTAGTAATTTTTTTATAAGGGAGGAAATTAATGCTAATCTACATTGACTTTGACGAAATTTAGCATACTGCTTTCTTTAGTCACATGCTTATGTACGGTATAATTATAAGGTAAGTTTACGATATCAAATTAAGAATGGTTTGTAGCACTTTTAACATTTCATTAACTATTGCCAATTTACCACCTTAAAATATACCTAATATAAATTATTAATTCAAATATAAACTATATAAAATTGCAGGGAATTAAAGCATTATATGGATATCATTATATATTTATCTTTATAAGAGCACGCTACGAATTACTAAGTTTTATATATAGTTTAAGGAAGACGAACAAGTGGTGGGTGTTAAGCAAACACTTAAAAACTGTACCCCATCGGCTGAGCCAAATAAAAAAATGGGGAGAAGTTATAATATCTTCATTAGGAGGTCGCTTCGCCAGCGATAGTGGACTGGAAGGTAGAGAGTGTGAGTGAATGAAATTACCTAATTCTCCTTTACAGTTTAGTGCGCTAACCTATTGAAGCCGTATGTATGATACATTCTATCAATCTGATGATAATACAAGTCCGCGCTCAAAACTACACATATTTGAAGAATGTATATGTTATTCAGTATTTACAATTCATTATTATATAAAAAACAACTTTATATATTTATATATATATATAATATTTATATATATATCTTATATATATATAATTTAATATATAATTATATATATATATATATAATAATATAATAATATCAATTAAAAATAATCTATTATATAATATTATTAATATATATAATATATATATATATAATATATAATATTTATATATATTATATATAATTTAAATATTATTATATATAGAGAGAGAGAGAGAGAGAGAGGAGAGAGAAGAGAGTAAGAGAGTCAATTATTCGCAGCGGATATGATCATCAACAACCTCGAAAGAGCGCGAATTTTACTCTGACGGGTCAAAACACATTACACACCATGTCGTAGTGTAGATTTGAAAAATTTAATCTTTTGATCGAGGCGTATCACCTTCTTCCAATAGGGTAGTCATATAATACTGGATATAATGTAGTTAAAAAGGAATATAGTCTATAACTTA
>JABUQX010018350.1:20000-22500 GCA_015478945.1 Trachelipus rathkii
ATATATTATATATATATATATAAATATATATATATAATATATATATATATATATAATATATATATATATATATATATATATAAATATATATACTATATATATATATATATATATATATATATATATATAATATTATATATATATATATATATATATATATATATATATATATATATATATATATGATATATATAATATTATATATATATATATCTAATATACATATATATTATATATATATATATTATATATATAATATATATATATATATATATATATATATATATTTATCAATATATATAATATATATATATATATATATATAATATATAATATATATATTATGGGGAAAGGGAGAGAGTTATTTTGCCTCTTTTAATGCTTCGTTTGTGGGTGGGGGGTGTTTGGGATTTTGGAGACGTTATATTACTGCCATGTTCTTTTTTCCTCATGTTTCCCCATGTTTTCAATAGGTATTATTTGAATTTTTTTGTTTTATGGATGGAGATGAGATTGAATATTTGGGTGCTTTAAGGAGTTAATTTTGCGAAAAGTTAGATGGAGTATAAAATTTTTTGATGGCCGAATGATATTTTCTTTGTTTTTATCAGGTTGCAGATTTAGGTGTTAATGAGGGGTGTAATGTTTTCTGTGGCCTTTTGATATGTAGAGGTTGGATGGCTTTAATATATACTTGGTGAGATATCTTATGGCTATATATAACCGATTGGGGAGTTGTTGATTTCTTTTTGAGGAGGTGGGTTTCTTAAACTGTCTACTCGAATTGGGTGAATTTTTGCCAATTTGCCTTTTTTGTAGTTTTTAAAGGTTGAAGTTATTTTAGGGTTGAATGTCTTGTTGTTGTATATGTGAAAATTATTATTGGGATGTGGTTCTGAAGGGAGATCTATTTCTGTGTTTCCATGTTATGTGGAGAAAGAGAAGAGAGAAAGTTTATGTCTGGGGATGTTTTGGGTTTTTGTTTGCTTGTGGTTTAGAATTCTGGTGGGGAGGTGTTGCACTTTAGTATATTTAAGGGATCTAGTTCATTCGAGAAATGTGAATCTTGCGATTATTGTTTGGGTATTCTTTATACCGGCTGTGTGATGGGCCTTGAAGGTCGCCTCCTATTATTAAATTGTTAATTGTATTTTAGGTTTATTTTGGTTGGGTTGGTAGTTTGGTTTATTATTGGATTTTTGAGATGGGGATAGGGGATTGGTATATGTTAATATGTTGTGGGAGATATTATTGATGAGGATAGTAAATGGCCTGGATGTTGAGGATAGGGTCATTTAATAGATTAGTGGTTTCTGGTGTAGTGTTATGGTTAGGAATAGGTTGTTTTTTTGATTAGTGTTAATAGGGTGTGGTTTTTCTGGTTGAGTATCTGAATAAATGGAGTCATATCCATAGAATGGTGCTCTTATAGTTTTTTAATGTTGTGTGTGTGAGCTTCTTGTATTAGAGCTATGTCAATGTTGTGTTTGTCGAGGAAAGCTAGAAATTTTCTGAATGTTTGTTGTTAAGCCAATTTATATTATTCGAAGGATTTCATTTTAAATTTATTATTTGTTTAAGTTGTTTGGTGTGGGAAGTTGCTGGGGGGGTTTACAAATAAAGCAAGGTCATGTGTGGTTTGATGGGGTAGAGTGTCTGTTTTTTTTAAATGGCTCCATCTTTTGTAGTTGGAAACACTTTATAGATTTTGGTTTTTTTTTTTGTGATTTGTTTGTTGCGTGATGTAGATATACTCTGATGGTCCAGGTTTTGGGTGTATATCGCCAAATTATTTAAGGATAGTGGAAGTAATATGAATTAAATTTTTTTATTATCAAAGTGATGGAAGTTAAGATTAGAAGGGGGGAGAAGGTAGTTGGCCTTGGGGTTGGTGATTTGCGGGTAAGCTAGTACATTTGTGATGTCTAAGTTCTGATGCAGGATAAATGAGGTATAAGTGAACATAACTTGTCACACAAAAAACAAATACAGATCATAAGTGCAAATGGGAGTTATAAACAAGGTGGGTCCGTGCATTTTAATATGTTGGGGACCTATGAATAGAACTATTATAATGGTTAGATCTACAATTAATTGCCTACAAATTATTGAGAGAGATGATATAACAAAATATGAATGAATGATTAATTTACAGAGGCTAAGTATACATGAAATCAGTATTTTAGGTAAATCTAAAGAATAACTATAAAATACTGATTTTGGATGGATAATTCGTTATTTTCACGATGGTCTTGAGTGTTGGGCTTCGAGCGAGACCAAGATGTTTTCTGGCTGGAATTGTTTTAACATTGCAGGAATGATAGTTTGTCGACTGGGATGAGGTGTTCCATTTGAGACCTGAGGGCATGGAACCTCTGATTCCACCTGGAGTGCGAAATTGCTTTCTTGAACGACCAGAATTCACATGAATTGTCGATATTTTCGGGTCTTTGAGCCTGTACTGGTATTCGAAATCCATCCCCTTCTTTGGGAGTCTTAA
>JABUQX010018350.1:27500-32944 GCA_015478945.1 Trachelipus rathkii
ATAATTATTCTTAAAAATGATAACATTTTTCTCAAAAAAAATTTCTTCTTTAGAAGATGTTAGGCACAACAAGAGTTGAAATGGACGGAGCCAAATATTTGGGCTGGGGCTGGTCCAGTTTTCGCCGCCACCTAAAAATGGACATAAAATTCAGATTTTTCAGCCAATTTTGGACTATTAACCCAAAATGTAGATTTTTTTGCGCTCTAAACGTTGTTTATGCGGGTGATTTTCTGTAGCGATACGTAGCAAGTAGTCATAAAATTCAGAATTTTACAAATTTTTTCAAAGTCCATGTTTTTGACTATTATTCATATCAACTTTCGAATTTTTTGCAAAAGTGATTTCAAAACTTGAAATATGCATAGATGGGTCCAGTTACCTACAATATCCACAGTTGCTTTTTTCGAATTTTTTGGGTTTTGTGCTCAGCGTTGTCCAATTTCAAACCTATTTTTTTTAATTTGAAAGTGAAAAAATTGACATTTTTTTCTACTCAATCGATAACATAAAAATTTTCGAGGGCTATGTATAATTGGGAAGATGCATCTTTTACTTAGCATATTTTGGATACTCAATAGAAAAATTTAAAAACTTTCAAAAATTTTTGTTTTTTTGACAAATTTGTTCCAAGAAACAAATCCAAACCTATTGCAATCTACAAAGAAATTATCTAAGTAAAAAGATGCATCTTGCCCGATTATACAAGCCCTGAAAATTTAATGTTGATCGGATGAGTAGAAAAAAAATGTCACTTTATTTCAATCTTTTAAAATTAAAAAAAATGGGGTTTGTGAGAAAAATTGGAGAGCGAAGACGCATGAAGGCACAAAACTAAAAAATCGTAAAAAGCCAAATTGGAATTGTAGTAATGGGTACCCATCTAGTGCATATGAGTTCAGTGTAAATCACTTTGCAAAAATTCTGAAAGTTGATAGAAAATAGTCCAAAACATGGATTTGAAATTGAAAAATTCCCTGAAATTACATGACGTACAGTCACAGACCAGAACGAGGAAAACAACGTTTTGAGCGCACAGAAAAGCTACATTTTGGTGTTTATATAGTCAAAATCGGCTGAAAATTCCGAATTTTATGTCCACTTTTAGGTGAGGCTGAAAACTGGGGCCAGCCCCAGCCAAAGATTGAATCCTCCCCAGCAGAAAATAAACTTTCAAATTCACTTGGCTAGGAGCGAAAGGCTGTAATTGTGTACGGCCGCACTTGCAAAAATTTTGGTTGGCAATTGGAGTTGCCTCTTTAAACTGTTAACTTTGATTCCCGGTTCAATTTTCGTTATTTCATCTAATGCCTTATGGGGAATTCTACTTTGTGTTTTTTTAAAGGATTTTTTAGGTTGAAGGTCTTTTACTGATAGATGGTTTTTTTCAATCACTTTTTCCTGCAATGCTCCAATTGGTTCCATTGCCATTGTTTGTCAAATTTTCTTCTTCATCTGACAAGATACCACAAGGGAGGATTATTGAAACTGCTTAACTATCTGACTCGACCCAGATTTCTGTTCGATAGTGTTATTCATTTAAGTTAAGTTCACAAAGAGCTTCCTAGCTAATATAAATAGACAGATTTCAGTTCTGAGAAACATTCGAGCTATTTAGTAAACAAAGATGGCCGACAAAATATTTTGTTTTCAGTTAAAATTCTTTCTCTTCTTTCCATGGAATTGTCTTAGTTGCCATTTGCTAAAATTTGTTTTCTATGAAAATTTGTCCGGTATGAAAAATTTAGAATTAAACATTTTAAGTTATTAACTTGGAGTGTTTTCAACTTCTTTTGAAGGTTTTTCGAATTTTTCTTACTGACTATCGCGAGAGAGAAAGTAGCAGGAGTGAAACGGCAGCCATCATGCTATATAGTCTTTTAGTTTGCAGAAGCCTTTCGGGGAGCGATGAATGTACTTCCGCCAATCTGTCTCTGGATCTAGAGTTGCCTCTTTCCGCCTGAAGCTTTAGGAACTTGCATTAGTTTTTTGTGTACTGCTTCTTTTCCCTATTTCGTTCGGGCCTTGCTAATATAAGATGTGAGTGTGTTAAGTATTGGCGGAAGAACAATCACGGCACTGATAACGTGGGTAAAGTTGAACTCCACACTCATTGTGTGAATGATACGTAATGGAACTCTGTCTTATCAAATAGTTTTATCAAGTTCATTCTGAAAACTTCCCTATTACTTTTCCGTTTTGACATTCAAGTAAAGATCAGGTATCACATTTAACCAGATTTACTGTTCTAGCATTTATTGGTGTAACTTATTCTAAAAGTATTTTCAATCATACATAAATCATGTTTGATGTGTATTATCCCCCGAAACTAGCTAATTACTTGGCGCTTTTATTACTTTCGAATTTGACTTTAAACGCGTCAATAAGCAATTTTTTGGATAGTTATTGTAGCTTTGAAATTTATAGTCGATATTGTTCGTTAATTATGTGTTTTTCTATTTTCCGTATGCCACATGATGTTATATTGTAATAAGGCAATAATTTTAGCTTTAGTGGAGCCTGCTTGTGCAAGCATCATTTTAGTAAGAGCTGCACCGAAGCGAGATCCTTTCCCAGCCGAATTTTAATTTTATGGGTTAAGATTGCTTGTAATGCGCTTCTTCTAGAAAAAGCTATTTTGAACGAGTATAATTGTGCGACCATGGTCTAAACAGATGGTACTGTCCAAGTTGCGATAAAGGCACGCATGTCTCTTAATGAAGCGGCTTTAAATATCATTGATCCTGGTCTGCTAGAGTTTATTTATATAGTTTATATATTATTATATATATATAGTAATTATATATATATATAATATATTATATATATATTATATAGATATATAATAATCTATATATAATATTATAATTTATATGTAATTATAATTATTATTAATATATGGTCATTGAAGCACAACCAATTTTTTAATCAATTTGTATTTGAGAAGATTTTTAACAACTTAACATAGACAGACTAAAGGTTATTTGGAATGAATTAAGTTATTCACAATTAGTCTGAGTATTATTGAATAATAAAGGTTACCTGAACTGCTTTGCTCACTTTCTTTTACATATGTTATCTTTCTGGTGTAAGTGAGAGGTTTAAATGCTGCGCATAATTTTAAAAGAGGATTCTCAGTATATTCGTATTGTAAACCCACATGAGTAATGTTTGTTCGGGTAACTCTTTTAAGCATGATCGAATCTGACTGTGTTCCACATGCAACTGGGTATGTTTCACTATTTTCAAGTGATTGACTAGAATGTAATTATGTACTTTATGCTTAGAGAGCAGTAAAGATCATTCAAGTTACAATGAATTGGGGTTCTTCATAATTTTTGTTTAGGGTTGACCTGATTTTTCTAAGGATATTAAACTTGATTAAAGTTATCTATGCCGTATAGGAACATTTTTTTTATTGAATAAATAAATATCATAGAAAGATCTGGAATGAGAATATATATATATATAATATAATTTTATATATATAATTTATATATATATATTATATATATGATTATAATATAATTATAGGTTTATTATTGATTTAGGTATTTAATAGATATATAAGTATTGATAGTATACTATTTATCATAAGAGTTCATATTTTATTATAATATATAAGTATAATTATATATATATATCTATATAATATATATTTAATCCATTATAGGCAATAGTTATTTTACTGATTATATGTGTATTTGTATTATATATTATAATATTATTTATATTTATTATATATATATATATATATAATAAATTATATTACTTTATATATTATATATACATATATATATATTATATAATATTGTAATAATAATTATTTATAATATTTATAATTTATAATATCATAGTTATATTTATATATATATATTATATAATATATATATAATATTTATATATATAATTATCTTATCTAATATTTATTTTATATCATAACTGGATAATAGTGATTAATTATACTATTTATACTATTATAAATATTATATTAACTATATTATATATTCTATATATAATATACTTATATTATATATATATAATATATATATATAATATATATATTATATATATATATATTATTATATTTTATATATATATTATATAATAATATAAGTTATATATTAATATATAAATATATTCTTCTTAGATAATATAATCTGTTCACTATTCAGAACTTTGCCCATTCTTAACTATATTCATCACTAGATCCCCAAACTTATCAATAGCAGATGATATCAGCCTCATATAATCACAAAAATAACAAGAGTGTAATATACGTCCTCTTCCCAACCCAAAGATACTTACCAACAAATTAGAAAAACTTAGGTTTGACGTCTTCCAGTAAAATGACCGACTCCGTCGACACAATTACCTCCTCATCAACGCAAACTATACCAGCCGACCGGTAACACATCCTTTTCAACTCCATCCAATAGTTTTCCTGAACGACAATCCCCTCCCTAAACAAAAACCCAAAAATATTAGGACTTACGGGACTGAAACACACATGACGGTTTTTCCTTCCCCAACATCGGGACAAATTTAGAACCATATTCATCAACTCAACGAGGAGAAACCTTCAAACACTCCGGAACCTTTTCCAAACACAACTTCAGTGGACAGGAAACTACCTCCGCCCCACTATATAAACAATCTCCTGGCAGAAACAATATACGAACTAGCTCCCCGGCATGGGTTTCCACATGGCAGCTCTGTTGCCAATCTATAAAACGTAAGCAATTAGCTAAATTCATCACAAAACACCGCTTTAGCCTTGAAAGTGGTAAAGAGGGATTGGTAGTGGCATATCAAAACGAATGCACTTCCAAAAACCACCACACGATCCTTTATTTTAACTAGATCTGAAAAACAGATAAAAGATATGGGAAAATGGGGAAAAAAAGGGAGGGAGAGAAAATTAATTGTATTTAGGATTTTATAATGGATTTTGATAACACGGCGCGTATTGGTATGAAACCAAGGATATTAATAGGGAGAGCTTTCCTGTGGTTAGGTGTTTGGGTGATGGCACGGTAGTTCTTTTTCCTGAAATGGAATCAAAAGTATGTATGGAACAAATAGTGAGCATTGGGCAACCAAGATAATAAATAGAGTTGAAACACAGGTGATTGCTGTCTAATATTAAATTAAGCGAGTGAGGAAGCCATCGGGATGAGGTTTATTTTTCCTTTGGTGTTATTCAATTTGTATTAATGGATCGGATCGGGGATTATGAAATGAATTAATGGTAGGAGTGTGTGGCAGGAATAAAATTGTGTTAGGGAATAGAATGATGTGGAGAATGGAAAGAGGGGAGGTGGGGAGGGGGGCCTCAAGACTTTAATTATAATATGTGCGGATGATTTGTTATTTTTTGTGTGTGGTGATTTCTGTGGTGGCCTGGGTTAGAAGAGGGGTTTTTTGAGGATAAGGGTTGGTAG
>JABUQX010018351.1:2500-26880 GCA_015478945.1 Trachelipus rathkii
CGAAGTGGAAGCCAGGCTACGCCGACTGTTCACCCATGTTGATATACTCGTATTCAATTTGTTGATCAAGCATGTTGTTCGTCACACGTCTCAATGAATAATCACCTTCTTAGAGAATCATACCTATGGTGCCATTTATTAACTCAGACATCGAGTCACAAATAAAGACTTATCTCTAACATATATACACTACTCAGGGGAATATTACACTATAGAACAGTCAGCTGTTGTAGCTAATCTGGTGCAATACAAGGTATCAATTATTAACATCACACACTCAGACAGAAAGGTAATAACAACCCAACATAATGCGCCACTACTGATTCGGACACTTGCTCTGACACACTCACACCTTCATCCAGGTGTAATTATGTAAAGTGTCCTCGTAAGGATGATCAATTCGAACCAAGTGTCTACACTCGATGCACACCAGATGTGAGCGATCTGTCTCTGTGACTAAGGGAAGGATGCTATTAGTGCGAAAGGTCATACAGGTTTTCGTCTTTCTCCGATCCGAAAACGAGGGTAAGTTTAAAAGTGAGTGTACCCCCTGGGTCTCAGCGTAACTATATATATATTATAGCCATATTTTAGTTATACAATATGGTCATCAAAGTATCTATTCTCACAAGACGCATCCACTGACTCTGTTCCACATGGATGAGCGATACAGTCGAAATAAATTCCACACAAGCAATTTTGTTCTAATGTTTTCCGTCTAAACTGCTCGCCTGTTAATCAGTATCAAATTGTCTCACTAGATCACCAGAAAGATATATCCTTGCACTCTCATTGAAGCCGATACGCACACACGATAAATAATGCCTGTAGATATTTTCAGAAAATGACCTTTGGTAAGAGATCTGTATTGAACTAAAGATATCTCGTGGTAGGCATAGTGCTTTGATGCTCTTTCTTATTAAACTCTTGTTCTCTTGTGTGACAACGACTTCCTCCAATTATATTTGAGTGACAAAATATATTTTATGATAATTATTCATCAGTATTTTATACTTACGAATTATATTGGGTGTAATGGCTGGCTTCTTCGGTGGTTGTCCGGTTATCCCCACTCACTCGCTAGCTGATTATGCTCCTGTTATAACGATATCATCGCTGTGTTTTCTTGGGCCACCACTAGGAAATCTTACTTACTGAGATCGCTTCAAGAGGATCACATGGCTTTCGTTCTTTTGGATTTATTAAACATGATGGAATGAGGACACTCGATCCAGAATCCTGTTAGAGCAGATCCAGCGAGGACACGCTGGAAAAATTTTAACGCCACGATAGCTTACGCAGTGAACTTCGCATATCGAGCCCAATGTTAGAACCTCATTCCAGTTGGTGTTATGATGTGAAGTGTGAACGGATTGGGCCCCTTTTCGTCAGACCACATTTATCCCACTTTCTCCCTGATCAAATTGATAGCTCACTGATTTATCTCTATGTCATTAGTGTCGGAGCTCATTTAGATATAATCTTCGTGAGAGCAATTATCATCATCACTATAAGGTATCAGAAATCTTTGTATCTCGCTCTGCTCTCTCTTCGTTTATAGCTGCGGTATGCAAATTCCTTCCGGGGCAAACTTCACTCTGATTGATTGTTCTAGTGTTGTCAAAACAAATTTTTCTAAAAATGTAAGTACAGTAACAAATGATAAAAGACTCGGTACAGACAAAAATAGTAATACGGCAGGAATGGCCTCTCCATCACCACCCGAAAATGATTACTTACAAGAGCTATCTGTGGCGCAGTTCTCGCTCGAATCAATCGCTATACAAACGCAAAAGCCGTGAGGCGGCCAAAATACTTACTAACTTTTTCCAGTGCCTTCGAACCTGTAATCTCAACAACTCGCAACTTCACGTGTAGAAGGATCATAATTAGATGGTTGGTTGCAGAAGAGTGGCTTCTGGTTGTGCTCTCGAGATTGCCGAGCAACAGCACATCTGACCCATACCTTTATAGCTCCTCCCGGTTTCATTTTACACTAGAATAAAAGACTGGCATTCTTTTTGATACTTCTTGAACCAGACTCAGCGAGGGATGTGTTGCAAAGTAAGACAGTAATCTACGGGCTTATAGCTTTGCTAGCCACTCGATCTCTTTCCGCTATCATGAAGCTTTTCAAAAATTAAAATTAACATTGTACCGCCAGATTTTCAGCAGCTAAAGGGGAAGATCATACCTATAATAGTCTTTTTACACTGACAGATATCATCTGTATAATGCACTGTCACACACCCATCTGCATCAGCGTTCCTGCTGGATCTGCTTAACAGGATCTGGATCGAGTCCTCTTTTCCATCTGTTTAACCAACAGCATTTGTATTTCCTATTCCCAAACCTGTGAAATATCCGAAGTTGACGGACAACCAAAAAACAATTTCGTTGACCTGTCATTTTTGCAAAATAATGGAGAAAATGGTTGCAGACAGCCTTCTCACAGTTCTAGAGAGTTTCCAGGCTTTTTCAAACTTCCAGTTTGACTTCCGCAAAATTCGTTCGACTGCAGATCAACTGTAAGGACTTGACCATGACCTTTGGGAATCTTTCTCAACTGGCGGGATGGCTCTTGCTGTCTTTGACTTTGAAAAAGCTTATGATAGACGCTGAGAACTGGGGTCCTCCTTAAACTTCACACACTCGTTTTCCGTGAACAACTTCCTTTCCTTATACAATGCCTTCTGTCAGACAGATCCATCTAGGTTCGGTGCTTGTCTGTTCCTTCACGCCACTTTACTCTGGATGAAGGTGTTTCGCAGGGCAGTGTCCTTAGTGTGTTATTATTTGCTGTCTGATTTATTGACCTTGTTGCCACCATCCCAGCGACTTTCAAGTTTTCCCTGTATGTTGATGTTAGATCTTATTGATGTTATTATATATTGCCGGTGCCAGGATCTGATTTCTTGAACGTCAACTCCAGCTAGCCATTGAGAACATTTCACAATGGGGTAACTCACATGGCTTCCACTTCTCACCCTCCAAAACCTCAGCTCAGTACTATTTCGGGAAATGGGAGTCGATGAACCTGCCACCTTCCTCCCGCAAACCTAATTTTATATTGTTCACAAATTCCTATTACTTTACAGGTCACATTTCTAGGCCTCATTCTGAATGACCACCTGACATACGCAACGCACATTAAACACCTGAAAAGTACTAAAATCGTGCGCATGACCAATTGCGCCATCTCACCTGAAAATCCTGGTTCGCTGATGTCAATCTCCGCTCACAACTCCACATCGCCCTAATCCAATCGAAATTAGACTATAGCTGCATAGCATATGGTCAGGCCTCCTCAACTTTTCTACACCTGTTAGATTCCATCCAAAACCAGTCGATCCGTATCTCCCACTGGAGCCTTCCGATCGTCCCTCCCGGGTGAGCCTCGAAGTTGAAGCAGATGTGATGCCCCTCTCTCTGCGAAGGAAATATATTATGTGCACAATTTATCTTCTCTTTCAAAACACCAATACCGTCTGCACTGACACCGATTCTGCGAGAGGTAGTTTAGTATTCTCCTTACTGGCCATTTGCAAACAGTTTGTAGTTTTCTCAACTTACTCTTTGCAAAATTGCTGCCGTTCTCTTACGACGTAGGGTATGACCCTTGGCTTTTCCCTGCTCCCACCATCTTTCTGGTCCTGAACTCTTTCTCCAAATCCAACCATCCCGCCGCCTTGTTACAGGCATCGTTCTTGTCTCACTTTGCAGTTCACGGGGGATTCACTCCAGCGTTTACTGACGGGTCTAAAACAAGGCACGGAGTGGGCGCCTCTGCTATTTTTCCCGACCAAAAACTCTCCTGTACCCTTTCCCTCATGCTTCAGTATTTACTGCAGAACTAATGGCTATAATGATTGCTCTTTCTCGACTTTTATTCCTTAACCAAAACCACCCTTGTGTCATTTATTTTGATTCGCCCAGCGACTTCCAGGCCCTCGAAACCCCCTACTCTAATAACACAACGGTATCCACTGTACAACAATTTCTCCGGCTGCTCCACACGCATGAAACAAATTGCACTCTGTTGGACCCCTTCTCACGTTAGGGGTAACTGGTAACGAAACCTCTGTCAGAGTGGCCTCCTCTTTCCGTAGCTGTTCTAGGTACCTCCAGGATGCCATTCGACAAGGTCTCCTTCCATCAACTGATTATAATCCTGCTCTCTAACAAGACTTCCGATCTTGCTGGCAGGAGTACTAGGAGAGTGATCAGTGAGGGGCGAAACTGGGAAATAAGAAGCCGAACACATTGGTGGGTGGTCTTCCCTTCACCAACGAAATCGCTTGTAGGAGGTTATCCTCGCACACCTTCGAATTAGCCACACCAAAATCGCGCACAGCCACTATACGAAGCCTGTCTCAAAAGTAAGTTTACTGATGTTATTAAAGACGAACTGGCAACACTACAGCAACGTCGTGGTTATAGATGTGTTGCCAACTGTCTTGCCAACGTGGACACACCGGTTCCACCTGGATCGATTGAGTCCGTCTTTAGTTATCGCTGTCAGAATGTGGGTGTGTGTAGTTCCGCTGTAGCGTTAATAATGCAAGGAAATTCTAAGCAATGGTACGCGATAAAATTGTGTTGAACTCGGCAAATCCGTAACCGAAACATTGCATTAGTTAAGGGAAGAGTACGGTGCTGCCACAATATTGACAACAATGATGTATAGGTGGCATAAAGCTTCTAAAGAGGGTCTAGAAAACGTGGAAGACGAACATCGATCTGGATGGCCAATCTCGACAACATCTTAGAACAATGTGGAATTGTTATGAGCTGTGATGGCAAAATTTTAAGCGTTCGGATGATTGCAGAGGAAAAGCCATGGATAAATCCTCGATGCACAGAATTTTAACAACCCACCTGCACATGCGGAAGATTTGTGCAAAGCTGGTGCATAAACACTTGACATTGGAGCCAAAAAAAAAGAACCGGTGCGAATTTGTCAGGATGTATTGGAACGCCTAAGATTCGAGTCAAATTTCCTTGACAAAGTCATAACAGGAGATGAAACATGATTTTTCGAGTACGATCAAAGACAAAGCGGCAAAGTCATGAGTGACATGGAAAATTCCCCACAGCCGAAGAAAGCACGCATCAGCATATCAAAGGTGAAAACGTTGGTTATCTTGTTTTTTTCGACAGTCATGTGTTTTCTTAAAATAATTTTAAGCTCCAGGAATGACAGTTAATACCGTCGTCTACGTGGACATCTTAAAATGACTTCACAGACAGGTCCAGCGAGGCCGAGCGGACATTGCAAGCGATTGGGTATTTCACTAAGACAACGCGCCAGCCCACATGGCGTTACCAATCAAGAGAGTTTCTGGCAAAGAGTATTCACATACTTCCACATTTCGTACAGCCCATATTTTGCCCCGTGTGACCTCTTTCTCTTCCCAAAATTAAATTGGAAGCTGAAAGAACATTGTTTTGGGAATATGAAAAACACACAGAGGGCTGTGATCGCCGAACTTCACACCCTCACGGGAGACTTACAACACTGCTACGAACAATGGAAGAAACGCTGGAGTCGCTACGGAGCCTCACAGGTGGCATAATTCGAGGCGAATAGTATGTAATATGTACGGTATATATGATACGTCTTTTAGCACTTACTTTTGGGGCTCACCTCGTACGTCACTTGATGTTAAATTTTATGTCATATTTTGCCGTCACCGCACCCCGCAATCTGTTCACCACATCTTCATTGATTGTCCTCAACTGGACTCCATCCGCCGTCAACATTTTCCTACATTATGGTCCAAAACACCTTTTAAATTGCTATTCCATGTCTTATCTGAATCCTTCCACTCCAAAAACTGAATATTTTGTATGATATTTATATAATTTTTTTTTTTTTTACATTTATTAATAGATTTATATGCTAGGACTGTTTTTTTTTGCTTTTTTTTTATTTTATTTTTTATTTTTTTATTTTATTTTTACATATATTAATAGAACGCCTCGTGGCGCAGGAGGTTGAGTCGCCGCCTCTCATACGAGAGGACGCTGATTCAAATCCTCCGCGTAGCTGTTGGAGTTTTATCTACCTGAGGGCAAGAATTAAAACTCGACTGTGAACACGTTGGTGGCGCTGGTTTGGGATAGCCGGCCTTAAAGTTCGATTTCCTGTGGTCCCCCCGTGTTATCCCCTACACAGGGGATAAAGCACGTTTAAAGGTAGTTTTAATAGAATTTTGTTAGGGTTCACCCTTCTTGACATACATTAATAGAATTTTGTTAAGACTCACCTATAGAGTTGGATTTCCAACCTATCGTGGCCACTTCCCTGTGGGCCGTGGTGGGTACTGTAACACACTCAAATAGTATATATATATATATATATATATATATATATATATATATATATATATATATATATATATATATATATATATATATATATATATATATATATATATATATATATATATATTATATATATATATATATATAATAATATATATAATATATATTTATTTTTATATTAATATATATATATAATATATATATATTATATAATATACACACACAAATAATATATATATATATATATATATATATATATATATATATATATATATAATTAGAATTATATCTTGACCTTGGTAAGAAGAGTTACTCTGCTATGAAGTTTCATAAATATAATTATATCACCATTGTTCCAACTCTCATTGCCAAAGTTGCCCGAGATGCTTACAAAAAGGTAAGGTATTATTATTATTATTATTATTATTATTATTATTATTATTATTATTATTATTATTATTATTATTATTATTATTATTATTATTATTATTATTATTATTATTATTATTATTATTATTATTATTATTATTATTATTATTATTATTATTATTATTATTATTATTATTATTATTATTATTATTATTATTATTAATGGAGAAATATATTTTATAAAACGCTATGTAATGTAATATATAGAGGAAATACGTCCAATATTGTGTATATATTTCCAATATCAAATAATAATATGAAAAATTTATTAAACTTAGCTTTAGAGGAAATTTGGAAAAGCTAAATATTTGATATTGAAAAAAAAAATGTTTTAAATGTAATTAGGTTTAAAGTAAAAAAAAAAATTGAGAGTTGGGGAAATAAGAAACATAAAAAGTAGAGATTTAACAAATAAATAGGAATATGTTGTTGGTTTCATAAGGAGATTGAAGAATTAGGAGGTAGGTAAAGTGAAAACTTTATATGCATCATATCAGCAAAAAAAATGTTTTCTTGCTATAGAATCAAATGCATATTAAAAAAAAAAAAAGTTGGAAAATATTAGGTTACCGAATTTGTACTCAAAATACTAAATAATATAGGTGGTATCACAGCGAGGTTGAGTATGTTAGTATATGAGAAATTGTGTATTAAGTTGATTTGATTTGCTTTACCAACACGATTGGATTGACACTGCAAAACTTAAGACTTGTTAGGCTACTTTGAGAATTGAGAAAATTTTGCAATATTGAAATTGAGTGATAAATTGGTTGACTATTTTCAAAATATATCCCTTAATGTCCATATTTAAGGATTTTGGGATTTAAGTCACAGTAGGATATTCATTTTTTTTTCATAAATTCATGTAGGATATAATAAGTGGGAAAAAATCTATTTATTCAAAAACGTTTCTGGTTTAATTTTGTTTTGCAGTTAATGTTTTCATTTAGTAAAGGAAGTGTTTTGAGTTAGTTTTGAATATAAGTAAGTGAATGTTATTAAATTTTGAATTTATATTAAAGTACTATTTTTTAATTAAAGGACACGAAAATGAGTTAGTCGTTTGTTATATTTTAATTAGATTTGCCAATACAGGTGCTATCGAATTTATATTGTAACTATTCTTTTTTGTTTTTATGATTTTTTAGAGTAAGAATTTGGGAATTAAAGGCAATTTGGAAGGCGATGGTTTCCAAACGGGAGGACTCATTGTTGTGGATAAAAATGGGGAAAAAATTTTGTTCGAATTTCGCCAGAATAATCCTGCAGATAATCCTAGCAATGAAGACATATTGAAGGTTAGTATCCTTTTTAATTATTATTATTATTATTATTATTATTATTATTATTATTATTATTATTATTATTATTATTATTATTATTATTATTATTATTATTATTATTATTATTATTATTATTATTATCTTCATCTTCCTCTTTTCCCCAAAACTGGGAGTAAGGTGCGTAACAAGCATCGGAAAAGAAAAATAATAGAAGAATATGACACAAGTCGAAAAGAAAGCCCAGTCTTACCGCCCCCTCAATACCTATTAGTGAGAACTCGTCGCAGTCGGAAAATCCACCCTAAAGCTTCACGGGACCGCAACGGACCCTCACTATGGCATATCGTCAAGTGTAGGGTTCATCCCCTGGCCAAGGTGGGCCACAACCCACAACCAATCCGCCTTGCAAAACTTTTATTATGCACCTTATTTTCGCATGTTCTAAATTCAAGTTCTTTTCCATCTGACATCATTTACTGACCTCAATCCACTTTTTCTTCGGTCTCCCCAGTAGGTTCGATTCCCAACACACTCACGACTATACATCCGCTTAACCAACCGACTTTTCAATTCATCCTTTCCACATGACCAAACCATCTCAACGTTCTTTCATTTATTCTCTCCTTTACCCTTTTCTTCACCCCACATAACCCCTAATTCGTTCAATCCTCATTTTATCAATTCTTCTCACACCAAGCACTGCTCCCAAGATTATCCATCATGAACAAAATGAACTTAGATCTATACTCTTATTTCCAGGACCATAGTCTCACTACTATACAATAACACAAAGTAACAACTACCCTCATGTAAGACCCTTAGCGCATCAAGACTTATAGTCTCTTTACATCCACCAACGAATTTTTAATTGCACCAGCCCTTCTTGCCATTCACAACTTTCTACTACCCTCTGCGTTCCCTTTTCATCCAAACATATACCCTAAAATATTTAAACTCAGACACACTTGTTCCAGCTGCTCAACATCTAACATAACTTCACATCGAGGACTGTCCTCGCTCACAACACTATAACCTTAATCTTATCTACGTTTACTTTCAAACCCTCCTTTTAATACCCTGCCAAAATCTCTCTACCAAATCTCTCAAACTCTCTTCAGATTCCACCAACACAAAACCAAATCATCCTCATATCAATTAGGTAGGACACTCTCCACTCACCCATTCTCCATCATTCAACACCGATTCCTGCCACTTCCCATCACCTAATTCTTCAAACTCCATCCATCATACAAATTGAATAACCAAGGAAGACAAAACACATCCCTGCCTCACTCCGCTATTAATATTAACCAATCACTTTTGACACCATTTATTCTTACACACGCTTCACTATACGTCTGTTGCAAATCCATATAAACCGGTAAATGGACAATCTTATTTCTTCTTCCTCATTTTCTCAGTTCATTTGTTTCAATGTAAAAGATTTGATCCAACATCCTCTACCACTCATAAACGCACCTTGTTCTTCACCAATCGTCCTACAGTCACTCGACGCACTCTTTCGACTAAAATACCAGCATATATCTTTCCCTACAACACTCAATCAAACTAATTTCCCTATAATTCCTTTTACAGTTCCCCTTATCTCCCTTACCCTTATATTAGGGTACTATTACTGATCTCCTCCAATCCTTCGGAACTATACCCTCCATAAAACGCTTTATTACACAACTTTCAATCCAATCAACATCATCTCGCCTCCAATCTTGTTATCTCTCATTTCACTAGTAATTTTCATCTATAACCTACAGATTTACCATTGCTTCAACTTTCTCACTCTACCCATACCTACTCCTTACTAATGACCTCATCCCCAAAATACCTATTCCTTCTTGCACCATCAAACCCACACACATTCACCATCACCTCCTCATTACTGCCCAATGTTACAGATTTTCGAAGTGTTCCTTTCCACACTCCCCTCACATCCGTTTCATCAGTTACGAAAGCACCATCCCTTATTCTTATTCTTAACCGCAGATTCCCCCTATTTCTCATTCTTAACCTTTCGCGCTTCCTTCCAGAAGAGCTTCCTATTCCCTTGTAAGTCCCCATTCATCCTCCTTCCAAACTGTACAAACTTATTATTATTATTATTATTATTATTATTATTATTATTATTATTATTATTATTATTATTATTATTATTATTATTATTATTATTATTATTATTGTTATTATTGTTATTATTATTTATTATTATTATTATTATTATTATTATTATTATTATTATTATTATTATTATTATTATTATTATTATTATTATTGAACCTTGAGAAGAGATAAAGGCTTATACTTAGTAGATAAATATGAATGATGATTCATAAGGATGAAAAATATTTCAATTATCTGCTGGAATTGAAAGCCGAATTTGTTTCTGTAATGGCTGTAATATATTCGTGTAATATATATTGTGAGGTGATTTGCAGAATTTAATTTAAGTTTCAAAAGTAATGCCTTTTTGTTTATTATTTTGACTAAATTGTGGGATTGGGAAGATGAGAGGGAAGATTATTATTACAATCTCACTGCCAGTATACCACCACCTCTATGACCATTTTCGTGACTAAGTAGACAGAGAAACCGAGTGTAAGAGTTAGTGTGGTTTGTTTTTCTCTATGCTCTAAATTAATGTGTGACTGTTCAAGAGGTTACAACAAGTTCAACAGATATTTTCAACGTTCATTTTACTCACGGGTTGGTTATTCAACCATAATAGTATTGGTACCAGTAAGTTTATTTGGACTTGTATAGGTTTCAAAATTCCATTTAAGAGTACATAATATAAGAAAATATATTTTCTTTTACAGGCGTTAAATCTGGACTTTACTAATGCTCCAAAACTGGATACGAAGGACGAGGTTGACTTGCAGTGTGATGACGAGGATGCCTGTTCAAAACCAACGTAGATGACACTTATCTCATCAGTGAACATGTTTTTGTGAACATGTTGTTCTCCTCCTGTGTTCCGTCTTATATACTCAATGGTGATTGGCTCTTGTAGTTGTCTTACATCTTATATTTGATGTCATAGGTCGTTTAGTTACATATCCAATGGCTATTATTATTATTATTATTATTATTATTATTATTATTATTATTATTATTATTATTATTATTATTATTATTATTATTATTATTATTATTATTATTATTATTATTAATTATTATATTATTATTATTATTATTATTATTATTACGATTATTATTTTATTATTATTATTATTATTATTATTATTATTATTATTATTATTAATTACCAGTTTCCTTTGAAACCCTTCTGATGCCAAAAGGATTGTTCATTATTATATCAACCAAAGATAACATTGTTGTGACTTAAAAATAGATTTACTGTACTTAAAATTATTATTTTTTTTACTATTGCAGCATTTTTATTTCGATTGGCATTTCGTTTGTGTTGATTTTGTGATTTTTTTTTGTATTCTCATAGGTGAGAAAGTCTCTTTTAAGTTTTTATATTTTTTTACATTATTTTCCTAACATATTTTTACAAAAGACATTTTAATATTATTATTATTATTTTATTATTACTATTATTATTATTATTATTATTATTTTTGAATTTAGAAATTAGGGAGATAGTTTAAGATTCAGAGACGGTTTGTAAGCATCAAAATATCTGTATAAAATTATCAAGTATTAACAGAAGTTGGATGCTAATGGAAACCTGAGTGAAATTTGTAAACAGTAAGGAAACTATAGGGAAAATGGTGAGAAACGGTGAAAATAGTGAGAGATATTGAGACAACACAATGAAACGGAAGTAAGAAAGGATAATGAGAACTAGGCGAGAGAGAACTACTGAGGATTGATTAAGATGAGAGGAAAAGAAAAATGGTTGTGACAGAGAGACTGAAATACTTTGTTAAATCATGGTAGTTTTCACTGGAGAGAAATCTACAGCCAACTCTTTTTAAGTGTAGTAGTAGGAATATTTTAAAACTATGAAAGAACCAAAGAAATGGTATTAACAGTGGTATTTGGGTGGTAGGACATTGCGTTATGAAAGTGAAAAACAGTCACGATAGTGTAAAATCAGGTGGATGTTGCCTATCGGAAACAAAACGCTTTCATATTTAGGTATTAAAAGAAATCCAGGGTATTTTTTTAGTATTTAAGAATATAAGCAAGGTTAAGAAAAGTGTGGAATCGAGAGAAAATTTAGGGAGGGAGATTGGGTATGGACTTTAGAATATATACTTGGCAATTAATGAGATAAATTAGGTTGTGAGTGATTATTATTATTTGAAATTTTTTTTATATAAACTTTTGGCTGCTATTTTTATACTTTTATTAAATATTTGTGCTAGTTTATATTTTTTTCTAAACCTCTTGATGTTAATTAAATTTGTGTTTTGTTTCATGTATAAATTACGCTTATTGATTATACCAAAGAGTATGTGACAATTTCATGAATATTCTGGTGTTAAATTCAAAATTTTTATCCTAAATTAAAGAAATTATAAAATTGTATACAATTTTTCCTAGGAGATGCATCCTTGAAACATGTTTTTTTTTTGGAATAGAGAATCTTTAAATATGTACAGTCTACCGAACTCTAGTGCTTAAGAGGTGTCTGGAAAGAGTTAGGCTTAACAAAGGTGAGTCATCTTGATGTTGCTAACTTTCCCTTTTGATAAGTTTTAAAAGATCAAAGGACAATATCTTACAATCATAGTCTCTTAATTTGAGTGGAATTTCTAGGACCCTTTCGATAGCTCTTATCTTACCAGGGTTGCATGGAGCCTACAGGGTAATTCCTTTGAAGCCACAAATTGCTTGCAGGAATGTCGACTGTCCCTCATATTACAGCGATTGAAATGATTAACGTTTTTGAGAGGAAGATGTGTAGTAGTTTAGTTATTATCAGTAAATTTCAGTTCTTGGGTGAGCCCCCTCAAAAATAATCCAAATTTTTTTTTTCTAGAGGTAAGGAGAAAACTGCTTAAAAATTAGTAGAAATTTAAAGATAGAGTCCAAGATAAAAGAGTTGTCATCATATATAACGATAGAGTTTTAGAAGAGAAATAGAATTGAGAACCATCTCTTTTGGCAAGAAAGGGGTGGTTCGATTAAACTATTTCTCTATTATAGAAGCAACTTTGAAGATAGAGAGTCATAGCAAAACGCTTCAAAAACTTAACAGGTAAAAATTGAGGCATCACTACCATTGTACGAAGACAAAAGCCATAGAACTTGGAGATACGTAATATGTACCAGTTGAAAGAAGTTGCGAAAGCATCTTTCTGAAAAATTTGAAAAAATAAGATCAGAAAGATAAAAATCGCAATTTACAAAGTAAAGAAAGACATTGACATACGAGCGGAAGTGCAGCTCGCAGTAGGAAAGATGGATTATTACCGTTGTGAGATAAATCAACATTGTTGCAATATTTGTGCGCATTGCAAGTAAATTTTTGGGTGACCATAAATTAAACATTTGAAACATCCGAAAAGGATGCATATCCAGACGTGTGCATAGAAAGCTAGTTTAACTTTGTTGGAGAAAATGGCACACAAAGTATACGTAGGACAAGCAGTTTTGCATGAGGATTCTCTTGTGCCGGGGGGGGGAACCGATAGACATTTGTGAGACACGTTTCGTCGTTGAAGATGAGCAAGAAGAACGTCGTTGGTATGGAACGGACTCCGGGAATGTATATTAATTACTTCAGTGCATTACGGGTATCATAGTCTGTTTGAAAATGATATGATATCACCGAAAAATGATGCTAATTGGCCTGCGTCTCTGGAGTTGTCAGAACAGGATGATTAATTCCTCAGTGCGTGTTGCCTTGTCCTCAGAGTATGAAGATACTCAAAGCGTTCATTGAGGACTAGTGGATGCCAGCCGTGCAGTGATTGCGTAGTTGGAATTTAAAATAAAGGGTTAAAACGTAAACTCTGAATCTGGTAAGGGGGTCAGAGGGGCATGTAGTACTTTACGCTATGACGACGTCTGCCCATGAGAGGGGACCCTGATGGCGCGGGAACTCTGAATGTCCCGATATGGTAATTTGAGTAAAAAGCATTCAATTAAGAGGGGAGTCCAGCAATATAAAGTCATGTTTAGGAACTAGGGTAGGGAAAAATGTATCACCACTTGGACAGGGGTCGGTTGGAACACACTCAATGTGAGGTTCGCCTTTCTTTGGAACCTTACATCCATTTCAATTAAGTCATACAAGCAATATACCTCAGACTACTACATTCCTAAAATAGATAATATGCACATATACAAAACCAAGATATTAAACGTCCTGACAGCGTAACCGCGCCCAGAGCTATAAACCTTTTCCCCGGAAACCCAACCCCATGAGGCGATCTGTTGACTTGGAAAATGCAAGTGAGAGCCAGCCCCCTCAGTGTTAGCCAAGCTCGGTATACATACAAATAATGTCGGGCCCTGAAAGAGGAACTGCCGTTTGGCCTGTACGCTAACCACAGGGGAGTAGGTAATAGTAATGGGCAACAAGATACCACAGAGACGGCAGCTGAAAGCTACCATGATTTAGAAAGGAAACGGAATCCTCCATAAGAGAGCAGGAATAACGTAGTAGTACGTACAGATAAGGGAAAAATAATACAAACTGGGGAAGGGACTGGATACTTTCTGATAAGAAAGAAAAATACAAACAGAACTCATCAATAAGAGACATCAATAATTGATAATAAATGAAGAAAAAATTAGACTGAAATTTTTGCCAGAAAAGCTCACTACACTTACAAGCAATAACGATAAATATTTTCTTTGGAAAAAGTAATAAAACATATTATTACTGTTTTATGAATCGAAATAAAAAGGTACTTGCTACAGGAGCGAGGGTTTGACGGTGAACACGCAAAAGGAAATTCAATTTTAAAGAGAGCTATCAAACAGCCCACCAAACGTGTTCGCAGTATTTATTCTAGCAAACATCAAAAATAGAAGATAATATTAACTCCAACTGTGAGCGGCTGGATTGAACACTATCATAGTGCGAGTCTGCGACTAGACCCGGAAAGAGTCTATTGGCCAACCGAGCGTTCTAGAAATTTTATAGTAAAGTAGAACATAAGACCAGGCCTAGCCTAGACTCTTAGTACGCTACAGAAATGGGCAGAGGTCTAAATAGGTAAGCTCCACTATTTTATATAGGTGAAGCACATACAACTTTTAAAAAGGATAAGGTCCCTATCACCAAGCGCAGCATCCAAATACTATTGCGTTGAGCAGATAAGATAATGAATGTTCTTATTTTCCAGATAGCTAATCATTTCTCTTTGTTACTAAAATCCCTGTAATATAACTTCAATTTCAGTGCTAAAGGCGGTTGCAGTATAGTCAATTTAACTTTAATACGTCGCACAGAGCATACGTTTCATTCTTGGAGACCGATAGCCCACTTGTACAAACAAAATCAGTTATCGATCAACACTGTAATTAGAATCGTATCAATGAGGTCATCAGCTCTAAAAATTAAGAACGATCGGTAATTCGTGCAACATGCGGTAAAGCAAAGTCAGATACATGAATAAATCGCGGAGACATTCTTTAACGAAAGATATTAAGTATAAGTGTGACTAAGTGAATGAGGTGCGACGGCGGACAAATATACTTTTAAACTTGAAAGAAAAAAGAAAACAATACTAAATATGCTAATTTAATTTTATGTCTTTTACGAAATGTTCAGCTACTAAGACAATTAAATTACAATGAATATTTATAAGGCAAACGAATATATTGAAATTATTATTATAATTAGTGGCTGGAAGATAAAAGATACCAATAATATGAAATGGTTATATATATAAAATAAATAAACAAGGCAAAACCATAGAACATGATCTGTAATTTTGCTTACAAAGAGTAATAAAGTAAGAATAAAAAAAATACTCTATTATTTTTTATTATTATTTAAAAGTGTATATAAATATATAAATTAACATTGAAAAAAGTGTACACATTATAGCCATCTTGAAAAAATATGGATATTTATCATGAATATATTTTTAGCAGTTTGGATTAAAATCAATAACACTATCATAATGAATAAAAAAATAACTATATAGATATCAAATACACTCAAAAAATGATCAAATAATATAAGAATAATATAATATTTATATGATATATAATTAGGTATATATCATATATATATATATATATATCTAATACTAATATTATATATTAATATTATATTATATAATATATATATATATATAATATATATATCCCTAATGTAAGGAGTCTCATGAGGGTAGTAATTTAAATTGAGAACAGACAGCACACACGACAAAAAGACATAACACATTCAATGTTTATACTTTCCTTCATATATCAGAAGGAAACTGAGAAAGATGGGATACCCTATGTTCCTCATGCAAACAGTTCTTCATATGAATTAATTAAATCAAACATGGTTAAATGACTTGCTGATCCATTTGTGATCACGAAAAGGAATGTAAAATTAATTGTTTCTATACTACTCAAAGATAGTAGCTGGCATATATATATAGTAAATTACTGTACATACATGGTCTGATAAAGAGATATATGTATACTATATATACATAAGATATATATATACACACTAATAGATATATTATAATATATATTAAAATATAATACCAAAAGGTTTGGGTGGATTTAAAAAAACAGATGCAAGGCTTAGACTGATAAATATAGTCTATGGATCTAGGACTATATTTTTTGGTTCTGTCCACAGATTGACAGAATAAAATCACAATAAATAAAAAAAATCAAACCTCGACAGTGTACACTAAAAATATAAAATTTATTATCATAATAACTTAAGTAATCGCTCTGTAATTCTCTCTGCTTGTTTTTCATAGCTAGGAAAAGTGGCCTAGGCTAGACCAATACCAGCCTAGGCCTGAAGAAACAGAAGAAAGTAAGGCTTAAAACTCATCAACGAAAAGCCAAAAATAGAGCTTTTGACCATCTATAGGCTAAGATACAAGAAGAGGCCTGCATCCATCTTGTCTGAGGAAACGTTTTTGAAATTCATATTTTTAAAAACTGTGGGTACTTTCATGAATCTAATCTTATTCTTTTTTATTACTGATTAGTTTGATTTAGTTTGTTACCTTTCCAATCAAAATACGGTTAGCATAAACAGGAATATATTGCGATTACCTAAAATCATTAAAATTTAATATTAAAGAACTTACACCCTTTATTTTTCTTTTAAACTTCAAATTCAATGTTTAAACATTTTTCAAAATAAGTTTCATATAATATAACCAGAATAATAATGGAGCAATTTCTGATTAACTAATCAATAATTATACATAAGGTAAATAATAAATAAAACATAATATAATAATAATATAACTAATATATAAAATAATAAAACCAATATAATAAATACTTGATAATTGTAAGAAAGTAGTCTAATTAAGAGAAAAAAACAGAAAAATAATAATAAAAATGATTATAGGGTAGAAATTACTTATAACCGATACCCAATGATTATAATCATGGGAAAACAATATAATTATATAATTAATCTAGAATAATAATATAATAATAATAATAATAATAATAATAAAATAATGATAATTAATGAACAACAACAACAAGGAAAATTATAACAATGTATATAACAATAATAATATACATAAAAGCATAATAATAATAATTATAAAATTAATCATGATAATAATCATCATGTTACTAATAATATAATAATCAATACTTAAATAATAATAATAAAAAATAATAATAAATATGAACAATAATTTGATACTGCGATCTACTTTGAGGGTAACGCAGTTTCTTCCATTAATCTCCAGTAGTTAATACATTTATAATAATCACTAATAGGACAATAATGGTATGTTAGTTCATTCAAATATAATGACAACAATCATTAAAATAGTACTAATAATAAATAAAATAAAATAAAGTACATAAATAATAAATATAGTAGGAAAAATAAAGTAATCAAATCAAAATATGAAATCAATACTGCGAAACAGCGATGTAATATTATAAAAATAAATCAGTATGAATAAGTACACAACACGGCCAATTCTATAATTATGAATGTCAAGAAAATCGTAGTTTTATTTTATAATAAATAATAATAATAAATAATATATGAAATGAATAAATAATCATATATCAAGAATATATAATATAATAATAATAATTAATAATAATAATAAAACTATAGATAATATAATAAAGATAATATAAATAATAAATGAATTAATATAATAATAAAATAATAAAATAGAATAATCTTAATAATGAATAATAAATCGTAAATAATAATAATGCAATAATAATATAATTCAATTTATAAGTCTAATAATGTATAATTATAAATTATAATTATGTCTATGATTATTATAATTAATATAATTACTTAATTAAATAATATCTCATTATGTAATTAATAAAATTATTAGATTTATAATTACCAGATAAATCATATATAAATTACAAATATAAAATGGAGATAATGAATAATAATAATATACTAATATCATAATAATAATAATAATAATAATAATAATACATACTAATTAATAATAAAATAGATACATTAAAAATAAAAGAAATAGGAGCCCTATAAAAGTCCCCTCCTATTCTTTCTTTGCAGGATAGGATTTCCTCCCAAACTGAGGATTAGTGTTAACCTAAAAAACCGAAATGGGGTAATAAAATGCGCAATATACTTTGGGTAATGGGTTTTTCCATCCCACACAAGGGAAGATAAGGGTCTAAGCAAATAATCTATCTGCTTCGATAGGAAGAATTTTCCCAATTATTTTATTATAATAATTTTAAATTGATACAAGAGTGAAAAAAAAAGTACACTCAACCGCATATGATAGATATAGTCAACATAAATAGTTAGTTACAAATTTAGTAAATAATATTATACATTTTAAAGTTCGTTTTTCTATTTTTTTTAATTAACTAAAGAAAAAAAAATATAAATTTTAAAAAGTGAAAGGAAGATATATAAGCTCAAGGATTTGTACAAATATGAGGAATAAAAGAATAAATTTTGTAATCTTTATCGGAAAGACAGAGAGCAGGAATGCCCCATGCAAGAAGGCTCCGATTTATATCATATATATATAATAATAATATATATATATATTATATTAAAAAATATATAAATAAAAAATATATAAGTATATAATCATATATATAATAATATAAAAAAAATAAATATATATATAAAATAAATATAATATAAAAAAAAAAGTACATATAATATACAAAAGCAAAAGATTTTTTTAATTGAAAAAAACAAACTAGAATACAATACTTAAAACTGTTTCTTTCTTATTCATACTAAAGTAAAAAAAACAAATATAAGAACATTGAAATGCATGTCCATGATTTAATATATATATATATAATATAATATATAAATATATATATATATATAAAATATAATAATAGATAAAATTATAATAATCATAAATTTAAATATATATATATAAAAATATATAATTACAATAATCTATATAATAATATTATATAATAACTATATATATATATTAAATATATTTATAATATACTAGATTTTAGGATCTTTTTCAATTCCTTATATATAGATAAAGATATAAAAACATATAATAAAAACTCAATAAAATAATAATAATGAATTAATATTAAAAATTAGTAAATGAATAAAATTTAATTAATTACGTGGTGTTGCTCATTGTTTTATAGAGAGTCCACTACAACTAGTCTACACGTCTTTGTACTTGCTTTGCAAATCTCAGCGTCTTGTATTTGTCTCTTCCTTGTCTCACATTCTCTTTGTGCAGGCGATCCATTTCTGTCTCTTTGGTAGTGTCTCTCGTGCTCTCCAAATCCTTTTTCAGAAGCTACCAAAGAAAAAATTAAATAAGTAAAAAAAATAAATAGTAGTAAATTAGACCTATATATTACTTCTGATCAATTTCACAACAGTCAAGAAGGCATGAAGACCATTTAATTAATGCCCTTATCGTGAGACTTCGACAATTCAATTAAAACTTTTAAAAGTTCGCCGTTTTCTCAGGGCAACCATTCTTATCTCTAACATTTCCTTCTCGTTACTTACATCTCTGCTATTTCCTTTCTTACATCAAGGTTTCTATCTCAGAATTCTCTTCTCATTATTGTGCGTGAAACTCGAATCTCTTTCTAACGCCTATTTTCCTATCAGTTTTCACAAAAAAAAAGAAAGAAAAAAAACCTTGTCAACAGCAGCTTTGAACAACAAAATAATTCCTTTGTTAACAGAAGTGTTAACCCAAAAAAAATAAACCCCTTGTCGACAGCAGTTTTAACCAACTAATCCCATTGTCAACAGCAGCTTTGAACAAAATAATTCCTTTGTCAACAGCATTAACCAACAAAATAAACCCCTTGTCAACAGCAGTTTTAACCAACTAATCTCACTGTCAGCAGCAGCTTTGACCAACAAAATCCCCTCGTCAACAGAAATTTTGACCAATAAAATAAACCCCTTGTCGACAGCAGTTTTAACCAACTAATCCCATTGTTAACAGCAGCTTTGAACAAGATAATTCCTTTGTCAACAGCATTAACCAACAAAATAAACCCCTTGTCAACAGCAGTTTTAACCAACAAATTCCACTGTCAGCAGCAGCTTTGACCAACAAAATCCCCTCGTCAACAGAAATTTTGACCAATAAAATAATCCCCTTGTCGCCAACGGCAGTTTTAACTAACAAAATAATCCCCTTGTCAACGGCAGTTTTAACCAACAAAATAATCCCCTCATCAACAGAAATTTTAACCAACAAAATAATCCTCTCGTCAACAGCAGTTTTAACAACAAAATAATCCCATTGTCAACAGCAGTTTTAATCAAAAAAATAATTCCCTTGTCAACTAATTTTAATCAACAAAATAATCCTCTGCATACAGCAGTTTTTACCAACAAAATAATCCCCTACTGAATTACGTGAAAATGCTTCCTAACTTACCTTCAACTGATTCTGAAGTCGTTCATTCTTTTCAGCATGAGTCTTCCTGTCCTCGACGGGATCAATGATAGGCTCATCACTAGTGTTGAGTTCTCTGGTCACATCACCATTGGCGAGTTGATCGTCATCGTTGTCATTTTCATCATGTTCAGCCTCGGCAACATGATGATGCTGTGGCGTGGTTGTTGCCTAAACAAGGTCCTCTTCCTCAATTTCTTGTTATCCTCGGACCTTCCTCAACCTCCTAAATAGAAAAATACTCACCAACTGTAATCCATGAATATTAAAATTACTCATTTCAATTTATATTTATTTTTTTTTTTTTTTTTTTTTTATCTTATTTTTTATTTAAAACATGTCACTATAAACAAATTGATAGTCACAGATAGATAAAATAAAAATGTTTTTTTTGTTTTTTAAATAATCTGTTTAACCCATTTCCCATACATTTCGTAATTGAAATTCACTGGCCAAACACTCGCAACTACAACATTTTGATAATAATATAATTCAATAATAATACTAAAGAAAATGATATATATATTAATAATAAGAAATAAAATACACGATACATAAAATTAATAAACCTCAACCACTTTTAATACCAAGCATCACTTAACCATTAAACTATTGCCTTAAGATGAATGCAACAACAGATTAAGAGGTGTGAATAGACGTCCACACATACAAAATGTCAAATACAATAATATATTTTTATTTACAAGTAAACTCAAAAAAATTCCTGAGCTGAATAAGAATAAGAATTAGTAGACTCTTTGTAAAGTTTATAGTAAGACAAAGCGAGTACAGACATTTCAATATTGCAACTGCTATCCTATATTAATTTTCACGATATAGTTATAGACAAGCAAATAGGACAAAGGAAATTATTTAAAATGACAACTATCATTTATGATCGTCATATCAAATTACTTTTACTAATTGAAAACAAAAAGAATTGCACGACTTTGTATAACTGAAGAATAGACGTTAAAAAAAAAAGGGAAAAATGGGAATCTAAAATAAGGGATCAAAGCTAATTTTTTTTTTAAAACAAAAGAAGTTAAATCTTAAAGAAAACAATAACAAAGTATTTCGATAATATAAAACAATAAACCACAAAAGATCATAAATATAATCGGAAAAAGAGATTAAAATATTTGATATTTATATTTTTTCTACTAATAAGTGAGGTAGTGGCGTTGTGCAGGCGAAAATGAAAGGTAATGAATTTTAACATATTACTATAAACAAGTTAGGCACATATGGGATCCATAGAGAAGAATAAAGGAAACACGCCCCCTCTTACCATCTTACACTAAACTTTTGTGCTCCTGCACGATGTTTCATAGAGAATACGTCCTATGTGAAATCTTAATAAAAAATACGAAGTGTAATATCATATTTATCTCATATCATTCGTAAAATTCAGTAATAAATATCTAAGATTTCATTGTTATCATATACGTTCCCTATATAAAACAGCAACAACACATTTATAGCTCTATTAGAAATGATACAGCAGAATGCTGTTAATACTTTGGTGTAAACCTTTATATTACTCTTTAGTGGGCATTTCTAATAAAACTGAAAAATTCAATTATTAGCAGAAAACTTTTTAAAAGGCAGTCAAGTCTAGGTGAAGTGAATAAACAAAAAGTCTAAGAATAAACGTAAAATTAGAATAGAATCCCAACTTTAAAGCAAATGCAGATAAAAAAAATTTGAATACATTCATAAATATAATTATGAAACATGAGGAAAAAAAAAATAAGTAATATACTATATACTATTACTACTCTATTCCTAATAAATGTTAAAACTTGAAACCTAATTCTCCCACCTGTAACTTCTTCGTTTCTTCGTCCTTGAGGTTAACCTCGTCCTGGATGCGTTGAACCTCCGTTTGTTTCTCTCGAATTTCATCTTCGAGTTTCGCCTTCTCTGCAGCTTCCATATTTTTGGATTCCTCGAGACGCTCCATCATTTCCTGCAACTCGTTCTGCTTCAGTTCTAGTTCGTCCTTGGCCGCTTGCAATACCTTAAGCTGTTCTTCCAAACGACGTATCGTGTCTTGCGCCGTGACCAACTCTTTCTGCCTGTCTTCCATTTCCTTCTGCAAACTACGAAGGCGGTCTTCGTATTCTTTCTGCTTTCGTTCAGCCTCTTCCCTAAGAGCAATTTCGCGAGCCAGTTTCTCTCTGTTTAATAATAGTAATAATTAATTTTTTTTGTTTTAAATTTTATACGTAGAAATATGAAAACAAAGCAGGGGCGAGGATGGTTCATTAATCAGGAAATTAAAACTTTTTTTTAATATAAATTTTAATTTTAAGGTTTTCTTTTCATTCAAAAAGGTGTCTATATATTTATCGTTGACCGTTAACTGTTATTTAAAGAATTTCAAATGATAAACTAAGATAAGCTTTTGATATACTCTTGATCATAGGAATTAACCAACTTTATATTAAAGCTTAAGGTAACTAAGTATAAGCAGCAAGATTTTATTGAATTAATGATAAATATAAAATGACTATAACTAGCGTAGTTAAGAAATACAGCTAACCATCTAGTAGAGAGTGCACTATTCTCTCTACATATAATTATTGAGGTGGAAAATTCTATTATTTTATACACAACCCTTATCAAACTTTATAATGGGTGAGATCACTTTAATTGTTATAATAGAAAAAAATAGACATAAATTGCTTTAATTATATAAATTCCCACTCTCTCTCTCTAAAAAAAAAACAGTATGTGTCTTGTTTTCGTTGGAGCCATTTTTATGCTGTCAGATCACCTAAACCACTGTGAACATTTTCTATTTTGACACTGAAGCTCAAATAGGCGTTGAGGATACAGTCTATCTTCGCTTTCAGCAAACAAAATGTACGAGGCCGTGATTACCATCTGCATAAGTGCGAAGTTCTTTATCGATAGTGTTGATTGCGAGAGACGATTGGACGAAGATAAACGAATTCTGCGAGATCCTCTCTTCATCATACTCGTTTGATGAGCAATTTTATTCTTATCGGTTTGAATGATATGTTTTTTCGGAATTCTTCGGTCTTCTTATCTCCAAGGAATCCGCTTCACGGAAGTTTACAATCATCTTGTCGGTTCTATAAGGCAAAGAAAATATAAAAAAGTATATCTTACACTATAATTACCATATATATTATAATATATAATCATAATATATATAACATTTAATATATATATATAATATATATAACGAAGAGGAGAGAGAGAGAAGAGAGAGAGAGAGAGTAGAGAGAGAGAGAGAGAGAGAGCGATAGAGAGGAGAGAGAAGAGAGAGAGAGAGAGAGAG
>JABUQX010018352.1:0-22500 GCA_015478945.1 Trachelipus rathkii
ATTTTAAGTTTAATTTTAATTTTAATTTTAATTTTAATTTTAATTTTAATTTAATTTAATTTATATTATAAAAATATAATTATTATTATTATTATTATTATTATTATTATATTGTGTGTGTGTGTGTGTGTTTATGTATTATTATTATTATTATTATTATTATTATTATTATATTAGTAGTATTTATTATTATTATTATATTAGTAGTATTTATTATTATTATTATTATTATTATTATTATTATTATTATTATTATTATTATTATTATTATTATTATTATTATTATTATTATTATTATTATTATTATTATTATATTAGTAGTTTTTATTATTATTATTATATTAGTAGTATTTATTATTATTATTATTATTATTATTATTATTATTATTATTATTATTATTATTATTATTATTATTATTATTATTATTATTATTATTATTATTATTATTATTATTATTATTATTATTATTATTATTATTATTATTACTATTATTATTATTTTAATATATTAAAATCTAATGAGGAAAACTCTAGCAGATATTAATAAGAATAATAAAAATTATGCAATAACGTAAAATAATGGTTTTATAGTTCAATGATTTAAGAAAAAAATAAAAAAAATAAAATTCGGGTTAAAAAAATCACCGTAACGAAATAACTGTCCAAAATTCTTAGAAATCCCAAGGAGGTTGAAACAAATTCTTTGAAATCTAAAAATTTAACGATTCAGCATTATAAACAAACTCAGAGATTCTCTTGACCCATAAGTGTACGAAACCCTTTTGGAAAAAGTAAAGAGAGTGAATGAGTCGATTGAAATGCTTATGCCAAGTGTTTCTATGACTCGATAATGAATTTATTGAGTTTGAGTTTTTGAGAAGTCTGATTTCTTTCTTTTTAAAAATTATGAATTTCATTAAGCATTAAAGGAAGGGTTAGATTTTAAAAGGGGGGGGTTTTGAATTCCCCCTCCCCCCAAAAAAAAAAAAAAAATTTTTTTTTTTTTTTTTTTTTTTTTTTTTTTTTTTTTTTTTTATTTTTTTTTAAATTAACTCCCTTAATTTTCCTTTGATGTGAATCAAACAAAATTCAAACTGTGGCATTTGGAAACCTTCAAAAGTATTATTTTGAATGATTTTATGTGGCACTACCGTTTGTCCAATAATGGCGCTCTTTGATTTTGGGAATTTTCAAAAAAAAAGTTACAACTACTCTTAGGTCTTTTTAACTCTAAAAGTGAACTATGATTAAAATGGTCTATTTAGAGAAATCTCAAGGGATGAAATTTCAAACTTCTGTCTAAGTGCCAAGTTAAGCCAGATCTTTAGAACCTTGTAAAAGTAAAAATTAAAAATTATCTTTGGTGATAACATCTTTATCACATTTTATCATCTATCAATTAGAGCTATTTTCCAATTGCATTCGCTTAATGTTTTCGATATCGTCTTTGATAAGATCGACTTTTTCCATTTTTTTCTCGAGCTTCCCCATTGTTCGCGACATATTTTTCATGCTTTCACCGTAGTTTTCGCCAAGATTATACTATATATATGTATATATAAAATATATATATACTATTATATATATATATATCTTTATCACATTCCTATAAATGTGAAATTTTCATATCATGTATGGATGTGTGAAGATACAATTTTTAATTCAGAATTATATATTTATATATATATATATATATATATAATATATATATATACTATACTGAAGATCAACGCGCGTCACAACGTCAACATGTGTACAAGCTATTGATTCGAAAACTTCAAATGTAGCAAAATATTTTATCATATAATTCATATATATATATATATATATATAATTATATAGTATAAATATATTCATATATTATATATATATTAACTATTATATATATATATTATAAGTATTATATATATATTAGATATATTATATTGAATAATATAATATATCTAATATAGTATATTATATAATATAACATATATATAGCTATATATATATTAATAATAGTAATATATATATTAATTATATATAATTATATGTATTATATGTATGTATATGTATATACATACCTATATATATATATATATATATCTATTAGGGATGTATATAAGCTATATATTATATATATATTAATATATATACTGTATATATATATCATAGATATATATTACTTATATAGTATATAATAGTGAGTTATTACGTAATACTATGATAATATGATATGTATACGTTATAATATTATATATACCGATATGGTGATATATAATATATATAGTTACTATAGTTATAATTATATATATATATAGTATATATGTATATAAGTATATTATATATATATATATATAGTATATATATATATATAGTATATATAATATATATATATATATATATATATATATTATTATATATTGTTTTTATTATATTATATATATATTATTAATAGTAATAATTTCTAATATTTAATATTAGTTCGCATTTATATATATAATATAGAGCTATTGATAGTAGTTCATATATATATATATATATAGAGAGAGAGGAGAGAGAGACGAGAGAGACGAGAGCAGAGAGAAGAGAGAAGAGAGAAGAAGAGAGAGAGGAGAGAGAGAGAGACGAGGAGGCAGAGAGAATATATTGCCTCATAGGAGTAATAATACAATTTTAAAAGGAAATTCTTTTAATTCAGACATTTAATAAAAACACTTTTACATAGCAAATAACCACAATAAGTTAAACTATATGTTATAAAAGGCAAGTTAATTGTGCTATGTAAAAGTGTTTTATTAAATGTCTAACTAAAAGAATTTCCTTTAAAAATTGTTATTATACTCCAAGGGCAATATATCCTCTATACAAATAGAGACTACGATAAAGTAGAAATTACTATATATATGTAGTACTCCATTATAATTATTTGTAAAAAAATTAAATTTCGAACTTATGCTAAAATTTGCGCAAGCAAAAATTTAGCATAAGTTAAAATGAAATAATATATAAACCCGCCTTGTCGAGATACTCACTCAATCACTACACTACTATTTCAGATTTACTACTTCTCTAGTATATATATATATATATATAATATAATATAATATATACATATATATATATACTATATATATATAGCTCACTATATCCAAATAGTATTATACTATATATATTATGATATATAATATATATATACTAATATTATATATCTATATCATAGTTATAATAGACCTCACATCCCTTTGCCGACCGTGGTTTGTTATAATATTATATATAAGTTATATTATATAAATATATATATATATATATATATATATATATATATATATATATAATATATATAATATATATAATATATATATAGTATATATATTATTATAAATATATATATATAAAGTGTAAACAATATTTAAGTTTTTTGTAAATAGTTATATTTCCTCATTCTTTTGCGTTTATATAAATCGTTATGTGTCATGAATCTCATTTTTAGTGATCAATTTTTTGATTGTTCACTGAAGTGAGTCTATCGAAAAACCGTCGTTCGTCGATGACCGACCCACCTCTAATATAATAATAATAATAATAATAATAATAATAATAATAATAATAATAATAATAATAATAATAAATAATAATATAATAATAATAATTAAGTAATAAATAATTAATCAAATAAGAAATATAATTAAATTAATCAATATTATGTTTTCTGTTTAACAACCAAACACCACAACAGACACAACAACAACAACAACAACAACAACAACAACAACAACAACAACAGGCTTAAATAACTTCCTATTAATTTTAAAATAATAATTTAAGCAAGTACATTTGTTTCGCCTTCCTTGCTTAATAATAATACAATTTTTCCAATAAAACGTTTTCATAAATCAAAAATAAAGCCCGTCTAAAACTCTCTATTAGGTCTTTAAATAGATGCATTGAAATCGTCTGTGGTCATTATCAGCAATTCAATTGATTTGTTAATGGAGCTTAACGACAAGTTAACATATCATAAAGACTATGATTTATTATAACCGCAAAATTTTTTTAATCATACATATAAATAGACAATAATTACACAAGCAGATTCGATATACTCGTATAAATATGTATATATATATAGTTATAAATATATAAAACTATATTATATATATTATATATAGAGTACATCTAGTAGTATATATAGTATATAGTATAATAAATATACTACATAGATGCGTTTAAATAATATATATAATACTATATATATAATATATTAGGATGGGTATATATACGTATTTATATATATAATAATATTATTAAATAGGTATATATATATATATATATAGTATTTATATATAATATCTATATATATTATATATAATAAGACGTACAAATAATATATAACTATATATATATATATTTATATGATCCTAGTTATATGGCGTGCGTGGCACTTAGTAGGGGAAATATTATAAATAGTAGTATATACTAGTCATTGTCTACCTATCCTAATCAACATCATTCATTTTCAGGGCTTCAGTCATAGGGTCCGGCCAGCGAGATACATCTTTTTTGCTTATCTTTGAGATAGTGTTTCCTTTTTTTTGCATACTAAAAAAATAAATTTTAAAAAACCTCTATTTTCTTTTTTAAAATTTGTTCCAAGAACAAATCCAAAACTTTTGCATATACAAAGAAATTATCTAAATAAAAAATGCGCTTCTCCTCCGACTACATATGCTTTGAAAATTTCAACCCCATCGCATGAGCAGAAAAAAAATTATAGCAATTTTTCATTTTAAAAACCATAAAAAGTGGATTTTAATTTTCGACATTGCTGAACCCAAATTTCAAAAAATCAAAAAATCTACTTCGTGACTTTTTTAGGTAATATACACATTTATGTATATTTCAAGTTTGAAATCATTTTGAAATAATTGTAGAAGTTGAAGCGAAAATGTCAAAAACATAGGTTTTGAAAAATGAAAATTCTGAAAAAAGTTACTACAGACACACAAAAACAACTGAAAACGACGTTTTAGAAGTCAGAAAAAGCTCCAGTTTGCTTTTTTTCCCATTAAAATAGTCTGAAAATGAAGATTTTTATGTTCATTTTTAGGTGGGGGCTAAAATGGGCTGGTACTGGTTCCAATATTGGACCCTGCCCTTTAAGGAGAGGCAGAATAAAACAAGAAGAAAGACCCTTCCAAGCCCAAGTTTAACCTAATTCTCTTTTTCATTTTGAAGAAGATTAAATAAAACATGAAAAACATGATTGTAAAGAGCTTCACAGAGCAAATGTGAACAGAAAGGAGACACCACAAAGATAAAGTCTGGAATTACTACTGGAATACATACAAAAATTCACGTGCTAGCAGGTCTCCCTTGTGCTACTAGTTCTTATAGAAAAGAGATATTGCGCATACGTCAAAACTCAGAGTTAAGGGATCAGGAGAGTTAGAAAGTTTGGGCAGGTAATTAATATTTTAGCCTTAGAGCCAACCCTTTCCACAAAAAAGATGGAACCGGAGAACTCCCCAATAATGAAAACAGTATTTCATACATCATAAACCCCTGCATAACTGGAGTAGTTGTTCAGAAGGAAAAAATTCCCAAAGCCTCAAGAAAAAAATTCCAAGTTTCTTTAGACCATCTTGGCAACTATTTTGATATTACGTTTATAAGAGAATATGCTATTTTATGTTCAGAAAAAATTATTCCTGTTGTTCCCAAGTGAGAGACAGTTTCCTGAGCCATGGAAGGAGTTAGGATATTTATAAGGTAATTTTGAGTGGAGGATGTGAAGAAATTGAATTTTTAAAAGAGTTAAATTTCCAAAGATTCAGGCAACCTCACTGAGAAATTTCATCTAGATCGGCAAGGATAGAATTAAAAAGCGGAGATGCAAAGGAGGGAGCAGATTTGCAATGAGTTAAGTATGGAGAATGAGTCTCCGGCACAAGAATAAAGAGAGTTAGAAGTGAAGCTTAGAAGAACGTTGATGAAAAGTAAGAATAAAGTTGGAGATAGAACACACCTTGAGGAACACCAGAGTTAATAGTAAAGGTGGAATAGGTCTTTTCCATCAACAAGTGCCGATATGGAACGATATGAGAGAAAATTAGGACATGAGTAAGTTCCAAGCGCCACGTTTCAAAACTCCTCAAAATTTACGAAGGCAGAACATAAATCAGTGAGATGGGAGAGTGTATCAGCAGTTGACCTCGAGCGTCGAAAGCCGTCCTGGTGATTTGCAAGAAGGGAATAAGATCCCAGATGATCCATCAAATAAGACTTGAAAGGGGTTTCAAAGATTATATACATAACAGAAGTGAGAGTTAGAGGACAATAGTTGGAAGGTTAAGAGTGGCTACCTGCCAAATTTCTTCTGAATCAGTTGGACATATAAACGCTTCCACCACTTAAGAAAAGTATTAGCATTAAGCCTTAGAGAAGATCTGAACTGGTAGGCGCCAATTCACAATCGTACTCTCTCAAAACACAGGGAGGAATACAACTCGCGTTCCCTAGCCTTTTTGATTTTTATAGATCTCTGCATTCCCATGCACCCTTTCATCAGTACTCACAGGCAAAGACATAGCACACATGAAAGGAGAAGAGTAGAAAGACTGATGCATTGAACCATGCAAGGAGTCCAAGAAATTTACCATTTAGAGGGAGTGCTAGCTAAAGATACATCAGAGCAGATAATAGGAGGAAAACAGAATTAGAAATATTTTTGGCAAAAGGCCAGAAATTTTTTATTATCAGTAAAAGAGACCAATGTGGTCAGCGCACTTGAAGTACGCTTGGTCAGTCAAATAATAGTCCCTGCAATGAAGTCTAGCTGGTGAAAATTAGCAAGAGTGATATTTGAAGAAGAGTTTTCAATTTCCGTTAAGTGCTGTCTCTATCCTTAAGGGTACGAAAACAAGTGCCATGAAATCATGGACTTTGAGAAGCTTTAGTTGAAGATGGAATGAACCTGACCATAAGCATATACCAAAGCATTCTCGGTGTCAAAGCAGTGTTAACCTAAAGGCGCTGCAACGTTACTATCAGTTAACTCTGATTAAAGTGCCAGAAGTATGTTTATGGCATGGTGGAGCTGTTGGAGAGAATGTATTAAAATTAAGAGTACTGGTACAAATTTGTGGTAAGAGTTAGCGATAGCTGTAAAAATTGTGCATTTTTAACGTGGAGTAGAGGGGAAACATAAGACAAACTTGTTTAGGAATTAATTGTGGCGATCTGGGATGTGCGTAGGTTCCCTAGTTAAGTCCAAAATCGCTAAGTATACTCATTAATCTGGCCTCCTCCATGCCTCTATCAGTATGAGAGGAACCTATCCACTCAGCGTGATGTACTACGTTGAAATCTCCTTAATAGAGGACATCTGCAATTGGGTGAGAAAAGGAACAGGCTAGTTTCTCCTTGTAGAAATTCAAAAAGATTTGGAAACTCTGTCCCGACGTCGAAAAAGTGGATTGAGTCAGTAAAGGAATGCCTGGAGGAGAGAAATGTGAGTTTGGCAGAGGCGAGAAGAAAGGTGCATAATGGGAGTGAATGGCTATGTTTTGTGAGGGGGGTATGGTTGTGGCCCACCTGAGTGAGGGTCTGTCGCGGTTCCGTGAAGCTCTAGGCTGCATTTTCTGACTGCGACGAGTTCTTACTAAAAGGTATAAAGAGGGTGGGAAGGCTTGGCTTTCTTTTCGACTTGCGTCATATTCTTCTACTACTTTTCTGTTTATAGTGCATGTTACGCACCTTACTCCCACTCTTGGGGAAGAGAAAGTGGGTGATGATGATGATATATATATATACAGTAATATATACTATATATATATATATATAGTATATATATATATATATATATATATATATATAGTATATATATTATAATAATATAATATATTATAATAGATAGTATTATATATATATATTCTAGTAAGCAACTTTTCTCAGTTAGAGAAGGGAGGTAGTACCTCCTACAATAATTTAAGACAAGTTTGGACTAGGATAAGAAAATCTCTTTTGTTTTCATCTTATTTTAATAATATATATATATATATAATATATATATTGATATATATATATATTAATATATATATATATATATATATAGTACTATATATATAATATAATAATATACTATATATATATATCGGAGATATATATATATTATATAAATATAATATATATATATATATATATTATATATTAATATTAATGATATATATATATTATAATATATATATATTATAAATATATATATCATAAATATATCGTATTTATAAATATATATATAAGTATATATATTTATATATATATACTATACTATAGTATATATAATTATATATATATATATACAATATATAGAGAATATTATATATATATCATATATATATATATAATATATATAATATATATATTATTAGTATATATAAATATATATATATATATATATATATATTTATTATATAAATATTATATATATATATATATATGATATATATTAATTATAATATATATATATATATATATATATATAATAGTATATATATTAATAATAAATATATATATATATTAATAAGTATATATATATAAGATATATATATATATATATTATATATATTATATATAATATATATATATATATATTATATATTATATATAAATCTATATATAATATATATATAATATATATATAATATATATAATAATATATATATATATATATATATATATATATACTATATATATATATATATATATATATATATGTAAATTCATTTCAAAAAGCTTCTATAATTATTATAAAAAGGAACTTTTATTTCTTCATTAAGCGTCAATTCACAATAATTAAATAATTTTCAAAAAATAAAAGGTAGAGAATTAAAAAATCTTTTTTAATTAAGCAAAAATCGTTTATATATATATATATATATATATCTATATATATATATATATATATATATATATATATATAATTATATATAATATATATATATATATATTATATATATATATATATATATATATATATATATAATATATATAATATGTATATATATATATATATGTTATATTATATATAGATATATATATAATATAATATATATATATCTATATATATATATATATAGATATATATAATAAATATATATATATTAATATATATATTATTATATATATATATAATATATATATTTATATATCTATATATATATATATATATCATGTATATATATATATATTATATATATATATATATATATATATATAATAATATAGTATAGTATCTATATTATATATACTAATACTATGATATATATAGTATCTTAACCCCACACTTTCTCTCCCCAAGGAGGGGATAAGTGCGTAACATGCACCCGGAAATAGAAAAGTAGTAGAAGAATATGACGCCAAGTCGAAAAGAAAACCGCAGCCTTACAGCCCTTTACTACTATTAGTGAGAACTCATGCAGTCACGAAAATCCACGCCTCACCAGCCTAAGCTTCACGGACCGGAGGAACCCTCATTCAGTATCGGGCAGCTTGGCTAATGTAAGGGTGTCAGTTAAAACAAAACCCGGAACAATGCTAGAACGCCTAGCTTCTAGATAGGCCAGCGTCTTCCTGAGGTACTTTCTAGCACCTAGCAGGTGCCCAGCTACGTTCTAGTGTATTTTCACATGCTAGCTTTACTCCCTGGGGTAGTACCCTGGGCGCACTACCCATATTCATTACGTGTCGCCATGTAGCGTGCGTGTAGTGAGGTGTTTAGCTAGACACCTGTGCTCACATGTAATGCTTTGCATGAATTAGCGTGTGTCACCTCCTACGCCCCCCTTTGTTATCACTAGGGAATAATGTTGGAGTGGATAGAAACTCGAGGGGAGGCCGCTTTGTTCTAAGTCATCTAATGCCTATGACGTCACCACCGAGCTACTTTCATGTACGTTCTTGAGTGCTCATGTGCATCTGTGAGTGTACATGAGACGTTTTTTCACGCCATACCCCCCTCACATGCTCGGCTAGCCATCATAGACGTGGGTTAAGCCACGTAGGCGAATGAGTATGATGTGAGTACTGTTCATCGAAAGAGCGCCTGAGCCTACGCCTCTCTCTGCTAGCCTATAGTATGGAGCAGCGTCAGTTGGTGGGACACTTTTCCGTATGGACGTCACCATCCTCAATGAAGCGCTAGATAGGCTGCCAGTTTTCGCTCAGGCTACTTATCCAGCTACTTTCTGGATGTATTTTTAATAGCATAACCCAATGCAACGCACGCATGTACCAGTACGAACCTTCGGCTCGTATGTACGAAGGCCTATGACGTCACACTTCGCGTTAAGTACACTTTTAAAGTGTACTTAGCGTGCTCTTGGGTTTCTCGTTGCTAGCCAGCCAGCCCGCGGTTGGACCCGCCGCTGAATCCTAATTCTGCGTTCTTTCATTTTTTTACTCATTTGTTTAAACGTAAAAATTTGATCTACACATCCTTTAACACTTTCTAAATGCACCTGGATCTTCAACAATCAGCCCCTCAGTCACTCGACACCCTCTTTCAACTAAAATGCCAACATATATCTTCCATTCAACCTTCAATAAATTAATTCTCCTATACCATATAGTTTCTACAGTTCCCCTTATCACCCTTACCCTTATATAAGGGTACCATCACTGCTCTCCCTCAACCCTTCGGAACTACCCCCTCCATAAACGCCGTACACAAATTCCATATCCATTCAATCATAATTTCGCTTCCATTCTTGATCATTTCACCAGTAATTTAATCAATACCTGCGGATTTAAAATTCTTCATCTTTCTCACTCTACATATTACCACCTAATTACCTCATTCATAAAATACTTATTTCTTCTTACAGCGTCAAACCCACACACAATCACTATCACCTCTTATCACTGCCAATGCTATCCAGATTTTTGAAGTGCTTCCCTCACACCCCTCTTACATCCATTTCATCAGTCACGAAAGCACCATCCCGATTCATTATTCTTTGAAGATTCCCCTTACTCTCTTTTCCAATCTTTCGCATTACCCTTCAGAACCATTTCCTATACCCTGGTAAGTCTATTTTTATCCTCCTTCCAAATTGTTCATTAACTTATTTTTCCTCCTACGTATGCAACTTTTTGTTTCCTTTTTTTCTCTTTATATATTACCATACATCTTTCTTTGGAAACCTCCTCATTGGCGTTTGGTACATTTAACCACGCCTCTTTTTTACTTTTAGCTGTGTGCTTTGCAAGTTTATTCCACAACTCACTATTGACATTCTTACTTCCTACTTTATCACATTCACATACTTCTCTTACACTACTAGAAAACACTTCCTTCATTTGCTTTCATATTTGTTCAATTAATCTGTTAACATTGAACTGACTTTTTTTTTTTTTTTTTTTTTTTTTTTTTTTTTTTTTTTTTTTTACAGTCAACCACCACTCACGGGCTTCACTGGCCCGAGCATTATTTCAAGGAGTGGGCGGAAAATAAACAAGGAAAAACCATACCACCAATCCGCAGCCAAGGCAAATCTCTAGGTGAGCGCAGACGTGGGATTTTTTAAAGAAGAGGAAGCTTAAAATATCAGTTGGAAAAACAGAAAGACAGGCAAGAGTTCCAACAACAACAAGAAGTAGTTGGAAAGAAACGGGCGACCACACGAACAATCTGGTGGTCCAATCCTCACGCAAAATTCATGCGAGAGCATGGCACCCCTTGTATGCTGAGGGCGACGCAAGTGGAGGTGGAATACTAGAGGCGGCCCAACTTCCTCTGAAGGACATCTACCCGTTTGGTAAGTACCTATACGAAAAGATGATAGTGCACCAACGTACGAATCGCAGAGATACGCAGGGTCCAAGAGAGTTTTTGAAAAGTAGGGACAGTTTATTAGAATCTCTTAGCTTTAGAATCAACCCATCCAATAGAAGGGTGGAGCGGAGCCCCCCCAATGTGAAGAAACAGTACTCCATACAAGGGGCGAATAAGGCCCTTATATAGACGGATGCAGCTTGTGCAGATGAAAAAATTCTCCGCAACCTGGAGCAGAACCCAAGTTTTCTTTTGAGCCACTTAGCAACATTGAAATATGAGGTTTCCAAGACAATTTATTGTTTATGTTCTAGACCAAGAACATGTTATTAGATGTTATTTCACTAGGAGAAGACGTTTAGAGCCGTCGAATAGGAAAATAGAAAACAGTTGGGAGGTGGTCTTGAGAGGGAATGTTAGAAGAAAGTTGAAGTTTTTTAAAGAGTTGAATTTTACAAGGTTGCGGTGACCCACCGGGAATCCAATACCAGATCGACAAGAATAGAATCAGAAAGCTGAGACGAGAGGCAACTCGTAGAAGCAAAAGAGGGAGCAGATTTGAAGTGAGTAGAAGAGTGGAGGGTTGAGTCCATCGGCATAAAAAGTGAACAGAGTTGGAGTACAGCTGAGGAGATCGTTGATGAAAAAGTACGAATAAAGTTGGAATAGAACGGGAACCTTGGCGGAACACCCACCACAAATTAAAGGAAAGGAGGAAGAGGTCGCTAAATCAACGAGTGCCGATATGGAGCGATCGAGAGAAAACTAGACAGAGTAAGCAAAAAGAGAAGGAGGAAACCAAAGGAAGGGAGCTAAGAGAGCAAGTGACGCGTGGCCAAACCACGGGTCCAAAAAGCTTTGATATGACTCCTAAGAAAGAAGACCATATATCAAGGCAAAAGACCATATATCAGTTAGATAGGAAAGTTACTGTCAAACCATTGAACCTCGAGTGCGAAAGCCAATTCTGATGATCGAAAGAAGAGAATCGGAGACCTCCAGGAAATGATTCCGGGAAATGAAAAGTTAGGGAAAGAGTTTCAAAGATTTTGAGATTAGAATTACAAGTGAGAGGCTATGAAGGGCGATAGTTTTGAAGGATCAAGAGCGGCTTACCTTTTTTTCGGGATAATGTTGGACATGTTGCGAGCTCCAACCTGAGGAAAGACATAAGGAGGACTACGAGAGTAGAGTTGAACGAGGACAGGCGCCAACTCAGAAGCACATCCCTCAAAACTCGTGGAGGGATGCCATCCGGGCCACTAGCCTTCCTGACCTTCATAGATCTCAGAAAGGATCCCATGCACACAATCATGTGTAATCACAGGTAAAAAGACATGGGACAACCCTAGAGGAGCAAAGGAGTAGGAAGGAGGGATGCCAAATCGTCCAGGGTAATAGAATTAATGATGAAAAAAAGGAGGCCGAAGAGAGATTTAGCCTTTTCAGAAGGAGGAGTTTACACAGAACGTCAGAGCGTATATATATGGAGGAAAGGGAGAGTGTTAACAAAAGTTGTTAGTTAGGATGTTTTTTGCAAGGGGCACGAGAAAATTTTTATCTGTAAGAGACCCAAGCAGGTTGTCGCACTTTCTTTTAGTGTAAAGTGCGCTTAGCCTGTCGGAATAGTATCCCTGCAAGCACGATTCCGAGCAGTAATGAAAATTCAGTAAGAGGTAATAGGGAGAATGAAGGAGTTTTCCTGTGCCCGATATGCAAGTGTTGCCACCATATTTTCCTTTTAACTCCTGTTTACATATCTTCTCACTCTTAATTCATTAACTTTTTTTACTTTTTTTTCTCCGCTTTTCCTCTCCCATCCATGCCCCCACTAGCTTAATCTTACATAAAACTATACGACTGTGGTTACGGACCATAATTGAATGCTGATATTTCGATGCACCAAGCTCCTCACTCGATTTTAACACAAATCACATGCTACAACATATCCTTCTTCACCAACACAAAATCAATCATACTTTTCACTTCAAATACCATCTTTATTCTATCATTCAACTTTGTAATCGCTTATGGATACTCTGTGCCTCAAAGAATGCATAGCTTTACACAACGCACCTCACTCCTCCCAGAATCATCACATTCCACCATTAGCTCATTTTCCAACCCACAACTCCAAAGTCACCTGTTATACATCCCCTTTTTGAGTACTAATCAAAAGCCATTCAAGTCGCCCAAACAAAATTAATGTAAGCCCCTAACTCACATCTGTCCAATACCATCATTCAGATTATTCCAGAAAGTCCAGCTCCTCAACGGTATTCTCATTTTGACCATATGTTACTACCAAGCAATACATTGACCCTCTCAAACTTAAATTTAAACCATTACGATATTCTAGTACTCACATAAGACAAAAAAATCTACCATAGGTCTGTGCCTTAACGTCACACATTAGAATGCAAACTCCTCTCTGCCCCTCAACTCATCTAATCTAGCGCACACACATTTTCATCCCCAACCACCCACTTCAACTTTCGCTTTCTTTCATTCTTTACCTCAGTCACAAGCCAAAAAGCAAATCAAATTTAACCCTTTCTACATGCACCTCAACTAGCTTCTACTCCTTGTCCCTCGACCCCTTAATTCTGCAACATTCATGTTCAAAAACGTTTCATAGAGTTTCGCCCGAAAGATGTACAGGTCCGCTTACGGCTGTTGCACGCGATCATTCCGATGGCATGAAAATAATTCCTAGCAATAAAGATAAGTGGGTAGTGGGTATCGAACCAAACTTACCACGTCTCAATCGAGTTGCTCTTACAACACGTAGAAACGTAAGTTGTTTAGATTTCTTCTCCTCCACTACATCCAGAACGATATTTTTCTTATAAACATGCTTTCTGGTTTGCGTGTGAATAACAGACAGCCATACTCCAGTATAAGAAGCAATTGAATTTGACGCGCAAGAGGGGCTACCATCCGAGCATCTGGAAGTGTTATGGGATGTACCCTAACACTCCATATGCCCCATGACTGGGGGAAATTCACTATAATATATATATATATATATATATATATATATATAATCTATATAAATATAATAGCTATAATATATATATATATATAATATATATATCTACATAGAGAGCGTCTGGGCCGATTATATATATATATATTATAATATACTAGTGGGCGTATAGGATAAACTACGTATAGCAGTAATAGATATATAAATATATATATATATATATAATATATATATATTATAATATATAATTATATATATATTATATACCTATATAGTATATATATATGTAGTATTATATAATAGTATATCTATATTAACAGTGTATAATATCTATTATAATATATTATTATAGTATTATATATATTATACTAATATATATATATATATATATATATATCTTTCTGTTTTTTATTCCCTAACTTTATATGAACCTTCTGTGTGATTTTTCCTTTCCGGTCACTCTATACGCAGTTGTTATTGACTGCTGCCGTTAAATGCCTTTCAAATCAATAAATGGTGGGTGTTTTCCTCAAGGGTTCTGTTCCATCCAATTCTCTTTCTACATTCCATTACTGACCTTCTCTTTCTTTATATTTTCGTATCAACATCACCTAAGTCCAGTGTCCACATTTTATGATGAACGGACTCCAATATTCATGTTCATTACACTCATTCATTTTGATTGACGTTCCTAACACAACAATTTAAGCTCACCTACGAGAGTGACCTTGGAGAAACTAACCTCGGAATCTTCTCGAGTTTTTCTCACACCTAACACGCCTCCAAGATTATCCATCTGAATGGACTACACTTTGATCTTTACCGTCTTCTTATTCCACAACATAAGTTTTCACTACTATCCATTAACACCGCTAGAACAAAAATTATATATAATAGTGAGTATTGGATGGTAGCTACCACGATGGCGATTGGCGCTAGTCCAAGTTAATAAGTGACTGCGTGTACATTGAGGGTATAGGGGTAATCAGGGAGGTGTAATATAGTGTATCTTGTGAATAGTAGCTACACGGTATATAGTATAGTGAGGTATATATATATATATAGGTATATATATTAATATATATAGTAGTATATCAATAATATATATATATATATAATAATACCTCTCACATATAGTAATATAGTATAAGTATGAATATATATGATCGCTAAATACTGTATATATATATATATATATATATTTATGATATATATAGTAAATATATGAGATTATATTATATGATACTTATCATATAGTAGTATATATATATATATATATAATAAATAATATATAATGTATATAGTGATAATGGTGATATATATACGATATAATAATAACTTAATCATACTTTATAAAAATTATTCTTATAGTATATAATACTATAGTATGATTATATTAAAAAGTTATCTAGAATTATTATATTTATATGTATATTATATAATAATATGATATATAGTACTTATATTATAAATATTTTGATATATATATACGTATATATTATATACCAGTATAATGTATATATATATATAATGATATATGAGTATAGTCATCACATATATATATAGTATAATATATATATATATATATATTATATATATAAAGTATATATATATAGTATATAATAGGTTAGTAATATATATATATATATATAGTATATATCATATATATATAATATTTCGGTACATACTATTGTATATATATAGGGATATATTATATTTATATATATATATTATTATTATATATATATATATATATATCTATATAGTATATATATAACTATATATATATATATAATTATTATGTTAATAATATATATATATATATATATATATAAGTGACAGTATGACTATATATATGATAGTATATAGTTATATATTAGCGCGTATTATCATTTAGTGATTTAGTAGGATATATGTATATAGTTTATAATATAGTATCATATTAATCTTTTAGGTATATAATAAATTATATAGTAGTATATATATATATATATATAATAGTATATAGTGTTATATAATAAATATATAGATTTGGAAGGCTTAATGATATATATAGGTATCACATTGATTAGGAGGATATATTATATATATATAATATATAAGTATATTGCCTAAACGAGTATACATAGTTATATAAGCTGTATAATAACGACATATATACGCTAACCTAACCATGATATGTAGAGAGGTGTTTTCATTAGCTAATTGAGGCATATTGGAGCAATGCGTTGACGTAGGTAGTCAGCTGTGATCCCTATCGCTGGTGATTACGACAAGCCGCTGAGTTGGGTATGTGATAGCGCATGGTCATATTAGGGGTTATCAGAATTGAGTCCAGGCGGTTATACGTGGTTTCGGGCTATTATCGCTCAGTGTATGACGCGCATGAGGCCTTGCGGGTACTGCATAAGAGTCTATTTATGAACCGTCTAGGAGACAAACTTACTACAGATCTAGTGAAGGTCGACGTCTTAGAGAACGCCGATACTCATATAGATAGTCGTACTCTCGAGACAAATGAGAAACGCATGCATTTGGCTATTATATTTATGAACTGTCATCCCTCACCGAAGGAGAGCGACGTTGCATATAGGGTATATATAATATATATATATATATATAATATACAGTATATATTATATATATATATAGTATATGTGTGTGTGTAGTATAAATATAATCTATATAATAGTATGTATATACTATATTAATATATATATATATTATATATTCTATAATAGTATATAATATTCATATAGTGTAGAGTGTATTATAAGCTAGGTATATTCATAGTGTACGCGAGGTGTTGGCGGGGGGGTAAATAGAAAGCATGCGTATAGTAATAGAACACGTAGCGCTGGTCAGTGATATAAGTATATATTAGTGATGGGACGATTAATCGTTCCTCGTCATCGTCATCGGCAAAAATTCGGCATATTTTTTTAAATCGTCATTGGCAAATTCATCGGCAAATTCAGCAGATTATTTTGCCGATGAATTCAAGTAAGATTGAGAATTTTGACAATAATATTGAAAACTCAAAAATAATAATTATATAATATAATAAAAAATAATAATAATAATAATAATAATATAATAATAATAATAATAATTTAATATACTATAATAATAATTATATTATATATATATATATATATATATATATATAGTATATATATAATAGTATCTATAAATATATATATATATATTAATAATACATATATATCTTTACCCATTTTCCTTATGGTATGTATGACATTCCACCGTGCCTAATGGTTCCGCTTTCTGTTATGCGTCAATTATCCACACTCAATCCTCTATCGACTAGGACAACATATCATATACACATGACTTATAAGTCCACCCCCGTCTTCTAGACGACACATCTACAGGACATCCTATCCCTTAATTCCATACGTAGTAAGGGCAAAAAATTGGCCCACGATCGTATGTCCTGCGGTGTCCCCGTAGAAGGCGACTAAGGGACGGGTGAAGAGTAGGTTTGGCTGCCCTACTACCCTTATCTTCTGCAAGGAATGCTTACAAGCAGAGCGCTCGGAGAAGGTTCATAGATCGCAAGTAAGCCCCTTCTACGCTCTCGCGAAAAATGTATGAATCGTATCTGTATAAGAAATGTTAGAGGAATAAATGTTGAGGCGATGAGGAGATGAGAGAGAGGTGATGGATGTATTTGAAAGGGCAAAATTTGATTTGGCTCGCTGTGACTGAAACAAAGATGAAAGGAAACAGTGAAAATGAGTGGGTGTGGTGTGAAATGTGTTGTGTTGGTGGTGGAAACGGAATGAGAGGGGAATGAAGAATTGCAATTCTGATTAGAACGTGAGTTTGTGGTAACGAGCTATGGTATGATTTGTGTGTGTGATACTAGAATGTCCTAAAACTTGTGTGGTTTGCGACATATGATCCATCTGAGGGTAATTTGAAAAGAGTACGAATTTCTGGGATAATAATTCTGAATGAATGTTTTGGATGGGGGAATAGGAGATTCAGTTCATTATTTGCCACATATCGGCCCATTCAAGGATTTTTTTTCTTACAGTTGTCACCACCACTCATCGGGGCAGAGCCTATTCAAGGAAGGGGTGTAGTACTAACTGCAAAGTTCACAATTCTAGCGAGCAAAATTTACGCATTGAGACGATCAGACAGTGCAGACTTTTAAAAGTGAGGGCGATTAAATTCAAGTATGGAAATACAGAAAGATGGAAGAGAATTATCCACAAAACAGGCAGGTGGTGGGCAAAGAAGAAGCACCACAGCAAACTAGCCTGGAGTTAGCCATGTCAACACAATGACTCGTGCGCGCTATTACAAAGGCACCTCTATTGTGCTAGGGTTGGTACGGAAGGGCGTCGTAAAGGTGGTCGAGTACGCGAGTGAACGAAAGTTGCCCTGTTTCGAGCAGTATATAAAATGCCAGCTGCGGTACCTATAAGATAGAGAATAAAAAGCACCAACATCCGTTCTTGCAAAGATAGAAGGGTCAGTGAACTGGAAAGTAACCGACGGGAAGATTTATAAGCCTTCAGTTGTTTTGCGTTGACTCGAACCCTGTCCAAAAGCAGGGTTGGTGAAGACCAGACCTCTATTTCCGCGCCCCCCCAAGATATGAGCGCAGTATTCAACATACATGGGCGGATGAAGAACGTTGTATAGGGGACAACTGGAAAAGTGAGGAAAGTCTTACAGTCTAAACAGAACTTCCAGTCTTTGAGGCCGCCCTAGGCAACCGTTGTGATGTGAGGTTTCCAAGACGATTTGTTGTTTATGTTCAGACCTAAGGATGTTTAACTTATTGTCAACAGGAGAGAACGAGAGACCGCGAAGAGACAGGAAACGTTAGAAGGTATTTTGAGAAGGGATGATTATGTAAAAGTTTGGTTTTACAGAATTGCATTTTCACAAAAGTTATTTCAATCCATCAGGCGAGAATAAAATCGGAAAGAATTAAGACGAGAGGCAATTCCAGAAGTTAAAGTGGGAGTAGAATGATATGAGTTAAAGAATGAAGGTGGAGTCATCGCGAATACGGAGTGGAATAGAGTTAGAGGTGCGTTGAGAAGATCATTAATGAAAAGTAGAATAAAGTAGGAGATTAAGAATCAGAACCCTGAGGACACCCATATTGACAGAAAAGAAGTAGAAGTCGCCCATCACAGTCAACAAGCCGATATTGGAGCGCTTTGAAAGAAAGGTTGTGTGGCTGATAGTGCGATGTTAGTCTGATGATTATTAGGACGTAAGCAGAAAGAGAAGGAGGAAACCCACAGGAGGGGGAAAAAAAAAAAGGGCTTGGAGAGCAGTGATCGCCGTGGCCATAGGACTCGGCTCAAATGCTTTTTGGCTCTGTTCAAGCGCCCCCACCTCAAGTTCTCCGTCAGCTTCTGAGCTAGCAAAAAACCATAAATCGATCGTAGATACGGAATGTATATCGCCAGGTGAAACTCTTCGTGCAACAGGGAGAAGACGACGTACTGCGATCGGAGTGAGGTTTCCAGATGATGTATGAAGAAGTGAGTTGAGAAGGGGTTTCACAAAGATCTAGATAGAATACAAGTGAGAGCTACAGGGCGATAGTTAGAAGGATCAGAGCGGCTCCTTTTTTCGGAATAGGTTTTGGACATGGGAGAGCTTCCAACACTGAGGGAGGGAAAGTGCTAGTATTGAGACCATAGAGAATATAGTTTAGCGAGGGGCTGAAGGAGATTAGCTTTTCAGTTGGAGAATTCAGCAACACAGATGATCCAGATACGAATAGAGAGGAGGAAAGGCAGATTTACAGAAGTTGCTAGACAATTGAAAAGATTTGTCAGTAGGAAGAACCAAGGAGGTTAGCGCACTTTCCTTTCATGAAGGTCAACTCTGCTCGTCGAAGATTATCCCTGCAACGATTCAGAGATTAATGAAAATTACCGAGAGTGATAGGAGAACTAGAATTTTTACACACCCGAGAGGCACTGTCTCTAGCCTGAATGGCCAGAGAATAAGCACGATCAAACCATGGATTATTAGGAAAGAAAGATTTAGTTTAGAAGGATGAAATGAGGAAAGGAAAAATTTAGCTGAAAGAAGGATGAACCCTGCTTATCATCAAAAGATCTTACAGCTTACCCTCCGTATCTTGTTAAATCTTTATACATCCATTCATATATTCCTTATTGAAGGTATTGCCAATTTGCTATCCATCTGCATATTTGAATCTTCACATTTGAGTCCCTGTTGTAAATATTTTGTACATGTAGGAGGAACAGCCACTTGACCTAAGAAATCGTTACTGACCACAAAACATGTCTCCTCCTCATTTCCATTAATAAATACTTTTTCATTTTCATTGTGATTAAACTATTATTATTATTATTATTAATTAATTATTTATTATTATTATGTATTACTTATTATTATAATTATTAGAGTATTATTATATTATTATTATATATTATTATTATGTATATTATATATTATTATGTTTCTAAAAATTCAATATCAGCATTTTTTTAATATAAACGAAAATCAATTTCAAATTACTAAACCTCTTTCTTTAACAGAAGAATTTTCTTTAGTATGTATTCTTGAATAAAATACAACAATTGATTTAAGTATATAGTACCAAGCTTTCGTCCGTACCCCTTCGGACATTTTTCAAGGAATAAATTTTATTTTAATATTTTAACGTTTCTGTATAAACGATCAAATCAATTCCTAGAATTAATAAGATTTAAGTACGATCTTACAATACAAGCTTCTTCCCGCCTTTTGCTTTAATATGTTCTTTATTAAAATTAATTTAATTTGTTCTCCTTCCTCTTTTTTCTGACTGATATTTTCAGTTTTAAAATATACTACGAGCTACCATAAAGACTTAAGTTCACCGAGCGTTTAAGATATCGCCTGATTGGACCCCTTTTGATATAGAAATTAAAAGAATAAGACGCAGGATCCTATAAACACTGTGTTGTGCTAATTGTTTATTTGGAAGGTGCATAAATATAAAGAATCGCATTTTTAAAAATAATTTTATTCACCAATACCATCAAAGAAAACGAAAACGAAAAGCTCCGTAGTGTATTATAAAACTTGAAAATATCAGTCATAAAAAAGAGGAAGAGAGAAACAATTAAAATTAATTTTAAAGAGCATATAAAGCAAAAGACGGGAAGAAGTTGTATTAAGTCGTACTAATAAGCCATTGAAACTGCGTCCGTGCTTACCTACCTTCGTGAAGCGCTTTCGATGGTGAGAGTAGTAACGTTGTGGACCGATTTTCAATGTCCTGAAAGTGGATGTAACGCCGCTATATCGATACACAACGAAATACTCCTCAACATGAGCAATAGTCCAGCAATAAGCTATACCGGGTGAGCAAAATATTTAACACATTTCTGAAGAACGTCACCACAAAAATTCTCGCTCGCATGAGTATCAGCCATAAGAAAGGAATCCGGGAGCATAGCTGTCTCGCTCTACAGATCGCTATTGATGACGATAGGGGCTGGAATAGAATATGAGATTACGGAGGCAACGTCACCGTTTTTTATAAGTGAGAGTTATGGGCAAGCCACTGGATTGTGGTAGGTCGCACAGGTTGGCCATCGATATGAGGAAGAGGAACAGCCACACATTAGAAACACTACAATTGGATGAGTACATAGAGGATGCTAGACTGTATCCATTGTAGAGT
>JABUQX010018352.1:25000-27623 GCA_015478945.1 Trachelipus rathkii
TATATATAAATATATCAATATATATATAATATTATATATTATGTATATATATATAATATATATATAATATATTATAATATACTATATATTATTATAGTATATATATTATATAATATAATATATATATATACCCATACATAGCACATCTAACGTAAAAACGACGTCGCTTTTACGTCCCATTGCGATGTGCGACATCGTATTAGTACATAATAATTACGTCCCTGGGATGTGGAAATGTCAGCTCTCAGCGACGTAACAGTGCGACATCACTGCGACGTCTTATGGTAACGTAGTATTTACAAACTCTAACGACATCCCTGCAACGTTACACGGTAAACTTTTGTGTATATATATATAGTATATATATATATATAATATTATATATATATATATATATATATATATATATAATTAGACAAGATATATATATATATATATATATATATATATATATATATATATATATATATATATATATGTGTCGGAGCAGGATATATATAATATAAATAAATATATATATAATATAGTATATATAATATAATAAATATATAGTAATAAGATATGATAGGATATTATATATATATAATAGAATTATATAAAATATATATCATATATATAATTATAATATATGATATATATATAATATATATATATGTATATATATATAAGTTAGGACAGGATACATAGATTTAAATAAATAACTATGATTTGCTGTGAAGGTCTTTTATTGCAAATCAAGTTTCTTTTCACTTTTATTAAATAAAATTGTTGTTTTATTTTCTCTTGAAAACTTTAGATATCATTAGTGGCGGTTTTTAGCATGGCTTAATTCGTCACAGGTTTCGTGTTGTAGTTCTGCCGAAAACAATTTATGTACTTTGTGACAACACATGCTAAATTCGTTTCTTGTGTTATTATTATTATTATTATTATTATTATTATTATTATTATTATTATTATTATTATTATTATTATTATTATTATTATTATTATTATTATTATTATTATTATTATTATTATTATTAATTATTATTATTATTATTATTATTTATCTATATATATATATTATATAATAGTATATATGATGATAGTATAGTTATATATATATTATATATATATACTATATATATATAGTATATATATATATTATTATATATTAAAATATGTAAAGCAGTAAAGCAGATCTGTGGTTCTCTTTTAAATTTTACAACGGTTTTCATAGGTATAACAACAAATCGATTGATTTTCCTAAAAAATCGATTTTTTAAGCCATCTGTTTAAAACTTTCAACTATTACCCAATAGATATTTCCGTGAGACACTATAATACAACAGAAACACATAATAAACTAATTTAGAACAAAATAATTGAAATAAACAACCAGGCGGAGTCCTCCAAACAGCTTCGCGAGGCATACCGTGACTGGACTTGGAGCATAATAATTATATTATTGTATGAGTGTCCTCAAATGTACGAGATTTGAAAAAAATAAAGTTTAAATTACATAATTCAATTTCTGTAAGAAATAATGTATAAAAATGACTTATAAAACATCAAAAACATAAATGAAAAAGATTATGGAAAGATATATTAAGAGGAAATTTGCAGGAAAAGACAGGGACAGTTTATTTATTTTTAAAAGGATATCGTACGCCTGGCAGTGTCCGCGGAAACATTTATAAGTAAAAATGTGTAATGTCGCAAATACGTTGCATTTGGAACGAAAAAGCGTGTACATCACATAAGATATAACAGCAATGTCACATTTACGACGTATGTGTGATGTGACGAGTGCGACGAACATTAACGTCGCTGTGATGTATCTGCAAACATCTGTGCTATATGGGTAAATATATATATATAAGTAAACGTATACATAGTTTTATAGCTATTATATATATATATACATAGCTCAATAATGAATATATATATATATATATATATATTTGCAAATATGCTACTATTTCCAAAGAATGATATTTTTTTTTAACACAAAGGAAAACACATACTGCTCGTAAAATGTACTGAAAATCCATGATATGAGGACAATTACCGAAATTAAGTTATTTTTTATATAATAAATATTATAGAAAGTTTGTTCATTCTGCTCAAAATTTTAAAATAAAACAAGAAAAAGAAACAGCTTCCTAAGTTATCGCTAATAAAATTTTTTTTAACGATGCCTGGCTCGAATGCAATTTATTTTATTATTTATCATATATCTATATATATAATATATATATAATATAATATATATATATATATATATTAATTATATATATATTATATATAATATATATATATATAATATATATAATATATACTACTATATATGATATATATATATTATATATATATAATAGATATTGGTATATTGTATCTTTTTATTTTTAATATATGTATATATGTGTTCTATTTAAGTATCTATTTATATATATATTATATATATTTATATATGTATATATAATATTATAATAATATATTATATATTAATATATATATTAAATATAATATATATATTATAGTATAATATATATATATATATATAATATATTATACTATCGTATATATATATATATAATATATAATATAGTATCTACATTATAATATAGGGTGTATCGTT
>JABUQX010018353.1:0-2500 GCA_015478945.1 Trachelipus rathkii
ATATATATATATATATATATATATATATATATATATATATATATTCTATATATATATATATATATATATATATATATAGTATATATATATAATAGTATATATAATATATATATATATTAATATATATATTAATATAATATATATATATAATATATACATATATATATATATATAATAATAATATATAATATATAATATATATATATAATATATATATATATATATAATATTATATAAATATATAAATATATATATATATATATATTATATATATATTATAATAATATATATATATATGATATAATAATATATATAGTAGAATATATATATATAGATATATATAATTATATATGATATATATATATATATATATATATATAATATATAATATATAATATATATATATATATATATAATAATAAATAATTTGGACATTTCCGTAGCAGCATTCGTTAAGAAAATTGTTTGCTTCGCAATTCAACAGCTTTTCTTTCCTTGTTTTTATTTTAAAAATTTTGAAATAACAAACTTCTTTTTCTATTAATATATAAAAATAGACTAAATGGCAGTAGATGTCCTCTCTGTGAATAGGAGTTACATTTTACGAGCAGTATGTATCGACACGTGCACCACAAAAATATCATATTCTTTTGGAAGTAGTACGCATATTTGCATATATATAATATAATATATATATATATATATATATATATATATATATATATATATATATATATATACTGTATATATTATCCTAGTAAATCTGTAATGGGGCTATATCCCATATAGCAACAGAGTTGCCGATACATCACAGCGACGTTAATGTTCGTCGCACTCGTCACATCACACATACGTCGTATATGTGACATTGCTGTTATATCTTATGTGATGTACGCTTTTCCGTTCCAAATGCAACGTAATTGCGACGTTACGATGTTACTTATAAATGTTTTCGCGACACTGCCAGGCGTACGATATCCTTTTAAAAATAAATAACGCCCTGCCTTTTTCCTGCAAATTTCCTTATAATCTTTCATAATCTTTTTCATTTTATGTTTTGATGTTTATAAGTCATTTTATACATTATTTTCTACAAAAATTGTATTATGTAATTTAACTTGATTTTTTCAAATGTTGTACATTTGATGACACTCATAAATATAATTAATTATGTCTCCAGTCACCGTATGCTCTCGCGAAAGCGAGTTTTTGGAGTGACTCGCGGGTTTATTTCAATATTTTGTCTAATTAAGTTTATTATGTGTTTCTTTTATTATGTGTTCCGAAATAATCTATTGGTATAGTTTGAGTTTTAAACAGATTCTTAAAAATCGATTTTTTAGGAAAATCAATCGATTTGTTGTTATATGCCTCTGAAGAACCGTTGTAAAATTTAAAAAGAGAACCACATGTTGCCAATTTTAAACACTATTTATATATATATAATATATATAATATATATATATAGTTATATATATTAATATATATATATTATATATATATATAAGTGTATATTATATATAGTATATATATATATATATACTAATAAATACTAATAAAAAAATAATAATAGGAATATAAAAATAAAAATAATATAACTAATAAAATAGTAATAATGTAATAAATTAATAATAATAATAATAATAATAATAATATAATAATACATAATAATAATAAACAGAACGAATTTAAGCATGTGTTTGTCACAAAGTACATAAATTGTTTTCGGCAGCACTACAATACGAAGCCTATGACGAATTAAGCCATGCTTAAACCGCCACTAATGATATCTAACGTTTTCGAGAGAAAATAAAACTAACAATTTTATTTAATAAAAGTGAAAAGAAAACTTGATTTGCAATAAAAGACCTTCATAACAAATCATAATTATTTATTTTAAATCTATGGTACCTGTCCCTAACTTTTATATATAGCGTATATATATATATATTATATAATGATCATTATATTAATATATATATTTATATATATATATATATATATATATATATATATATATATATATATATCTAAATATATATATTATATATATATATATATATATAATATATATATAATATATTCTATATATATATATATATATATATTATATAAATATATATAAATAGTATATATATATTTATATATATATATTTTATATATATATATATAATATATATATATATATAGGTATATATATATAATATATATATATATATAATATATATATATAGTATATATATATATACACAAAAGTTACATCAAATAGATGTCGTAAAACTACGTCGATGCAACGTTACCGTGTAACGACGTTGCAGTGATGTTGCAATGTTACGTCGCTGAGAGCTGACATTTCCACATCCCAGGGACGTAATTATTATGTACTAATACGATGTCGCACATCGCAAAGGGACGTAAAAGCGACGGTCGTTTTTACGTTAGTTGCTATATGGTATATAGTATAGTATATAGTATATAATATATAGTATATTTATAGCTA
>JABUQX010018353.1:7500-10000 GCA_015478945.1 Trachelipus rathkii
CCGCGTTCAGCTGTTCTCCAGCCCCCTCCGTATTGGGTTTCCCCTTCTCTTGCTTACTTGATTATCTAGCTTTCTTGCAAATCGCTGCAATATCGGCTCTGTAATGTTGAGTGGGCGACTTCTACTTCTCTTTTCTGTCAATATGGGTGTTGCTCAAGGGTTCTGTCTTAATTCCTACTTTATTCCTATTTCATTAATGATGCTTCTCACTGCACTCTAACTCTTATTCCACTCGTATTCCGATCAACTCGGACCCTTCATTCTGTAACTCAATATGCTTCTAGCGCTCCGCACTGTTAACTCTGGAATCTGCCTCTCGTTGTAGATCTTTCGATTTTATTCGTCGCTGAGTGGATTGAAAATAACTTTGTGAAATTCAATTCTTTAAGAAACCCAACCTTTTACAAATCTCTTCTTCCAAACTACCTTGCTAATCTTTGCCTGTTCTTCTTCGAGTCTCGTCGTCTTCCCTGTTGACAATAAAAACATCCTTTGGTCTTAACATAAGACAAAAAAATGTCTTGAACCTCACATCACACACGGTTGCTAGGCGCTCAAAGACTCGGAAGTTCTTGTTTAGAGCTGTAAGACTTTCCCTCCTTTTCTCAAGTTGTCCCTATAAAAACGGTCTCATCCGCCATGTATGGAGTACTGCTCTGATATCTGGAGAGGGGGGCTCTGGTTTCACCGGCTTTGACAGGGTCGAAGTCAACGGCAAAAAAGGGCTTATAAACTGTTCTGTACTTTCCAGTTCACTTGAACCCTTTATGCTTTGCGGCGCGATGTTGGTGCTTAATCTCTATCCTATAGGTCCGCAGCGGCAACTGCTCGAGGGAACTTGTCTACTCGCGAACACTCACCTTTACGACGCCCTTCGTAGCCTGATCAATAGTGCTGTATCTGCGCACGAGTATTGTGTGACAGTTGGTAACTCCCAGGCTAGTTTCCTGTGGTGCTTCCTTCTTTCCACCACCTCTGTTTTGTGGAATTCTCTTACATCTTCTGCTATTTCCTACTGAATTTAATCTCCTCACTGTAAAGCCGCGTCTGTGCTCATATGCGTAAATTTGCGCTAGAATGTGAAACTTTTTGAGAGTACACACCTTCCTTTCGAATAGGCTCTGCCGGAGTGGTTTGTGACACACTGATAAAAAAAAATTCCTTGATGGCAGATGATGTGGCAAATGAACTGAATCTTCCTATTCCCCCATCCAAAACTTCATTCAGAATTATCTCAGAAAATCGTACTCTTTTCAACATTACCTAAGATGATCATATGTCGCACCAACATTTAACCTTTAGACTTCTAGAACTCACACACACAAAATCTACCATAGCTCTCTACCACAACTCGCTCATCAAGAATTGCAAATTCTTCTATCCCCTCTCTCATTCCTTTCCACACAACACAAACATTTCAACCAACACCACTCATGTTTCAACTGTTTCCTTTCATCTTTGTTTCAGTCACAGCGGCAAATCAAATTTCCTTTCTAATACATCCATCACCTCTCGTCCTCATCATCTCATCTCCTCAAAATTTATCCTCTGAATTTATTATACAGGATTTACGATTCATACATTTTCGCCGAAGGATAGAAAGGCGCTTACTGCGATCATGACTTCTCGGGCTTGCATTTAGCCATTCCTTGCAAAAGTGAAAGTGGTAGTATGGCAGCCAAACCTAACGTATCAACCGTCCCTTAGTCGCCTGTCTCGACATACGCAGACCGATACGATGGCTGGCAATTTTTTCTCCTACACCGTATGGAATAATAGGGATAGGGGATGTCCTGTAAGACTGTTTTCTAGAGAGAGGGGTGTGGGATATAAGCTATGTGTATATGATAGTTTGTCTGGAGGAATGAGTGTATGGATGATGAACGCATAACAGAAAGGCGAACCCTTAGGCACTGGAATGTCATACATACCATAAGCAAATGGGTAAAACTATATATATAATATAGTATATATATATTAATATATAATATATAATAATATATATATATATAGTATATATATACGAATAATTACTATATACTATTTTTACTCTATAATATATATAAAAATTATTATTTATTATTATTATTATTATTCATTAATTATTATTATTATTATTATTATTATTATTATTATTATTATTTTTTTGAGTTTTAATATTATTCAAAAATTCTTAATATTGTTCAAATTAATCGGCAAATAATCCGGCGAAATTTGGCCGATGACGAATGAACGATGAGATTTAAAAAAATATGCCGATTTTTGCCGATGAAACGAATGACGATGACGACGTAAAATCGTCCATCGATATCATATATAATATATATATACTATATATGACGTCATTCTTTATATAATAATAGGGTATATAATATATATATATATATATATATATACTATTATTATTATTATAGTTGTTATATTATAGTATATATATATATATATATATATATATATATAATACACCTACAGTATAATATACATATACCTATTATATATT